>OX393555.1:53934498-54021998 GCA_947650365.1 Chamaelirium japonicum
CGCCTCGGACTTTATCCTCGAGTGCCAAGGGCTAGGCCTTGGGCTTGTAGAGTGCCGAGGCATTGGTTACCTCGGACTTTATCTTCGAATGCCAAGGGCTGGGCCTTGGGCTTGTAGAGTGCCGAGGCATTGGTCGCCTCGGACTTTGTCTTCGAATGCCAAGGGCTGGGCCTTGGGCTTGTAGAGTGCCGAGGCATTGGTCGCCTCGGACTTTGTCTTCGAATGCCAAGGGCTGGGCCTTGGGCTTGTAGAGTGCCGAGGCATTGGTCGCCTCGGACTTTATCTTCGAGTGCCAAGGGCTAGGCCTTGGGCTTGTAGAGTACCGAGGCATTGGTCGCCTCGAACTTTGTCTTCGAATGCCAAGGGCTAGGCCTTGGGCTTGTAGAGTGCCGGGGCATTGGTCGCCTCGGACTTTGTCTTCGAGTGCCAAGGGCTGGGCCTTGGGCTTGTAGAATGCCGGGGCGTTGGTTGCATCGGACTTTGTCTTCGAGTGCCACGGATGTCTCCTTGAACTTGGTGCATGTCAAAGCGGCGACGTCTGCCCTGGACTTATTCTCATCACCTCGGATAAGTATAGTTGATAGTTTAGCTTGACCTGGATTGTCAGGAGCATTTTTATCTGACTTTCGCCTTGAAAGGGCATAGCCGAATTGCCTTCGAGCTTCCGACTTGAATGGGCGGAATCGAAGGTCTTTGGTTGACCTGGGTTGCCAGGAGCCTTTTATCGGACTTTAGCCTCGAGAGGGCGTAGCCGGATTGCCTTCGAGCTTCCAACTTGAATGGGTGGAATTGAAGGTCTTTGGTTGACCTGGGTTGCCAGGAGCCTCTTTATCGGACTTTAGCCTTGAGAGGGCGTAGCCGAATTGCCTTCGAGCTTCCGACTTGAATGGGCGGAATCGAGGGTCTTTGGTTGACCTGGGTTGCCAGGAGCCTCTTTATCGGACTTTAGCCTTGAGAGGGCGTAGCCGAATTGCCTTCGAGCTTCCGACTTGAATGGGCCGAATCGAGGGTCTTTGATTGACCTGGGTTGCCAGGAGCCTTTTTATCGGACTTTAGCCTCGAGAGGGCGTAGCCGAATTGCCTTCGAGCTTCCGACTTGAATGGGCGGAATCGAAGGTCTTTGGTTGGTCTTCATCAGCAGTTGGAGAGTTGTGGGCCACAACCCCCGCTCTTTCAGCTACCTTCTTTAGGGAATCCCTCTCTTGCTCGAGGGCTGCGTTCCTCTTGAGAAGGTTCAACAGCTGGAAATCAGCAGCCGAAATTTGGTATATAGTTAGATCGTTGTCCCCTTGGGTGGCGTGCTCTTTGCCAGATTGTTGCCTCGGGAATGGTGGGTCCTGCCGATTGCTGTGGCTTCCCGGATGACTTCCTTGTGGCCCCAGTCGCTTATAAACATTTCTTCGATTGGTTGCAACCGAGACTTCTTGTTCTTCTTCGATTAGCACGTCGATTGTCCGATCAGCACCCGCCTTTGGTGGGTTGGTGCTGGCCTTCACCATTGAGCGTGTTGATGTCGGCGTGGTGAAGGCTTTGAGGTTGATTTGGAGGAGGACTTGTGGCTCGTCACCACAAGCTGAATAGAAGTCGGTAGAGGTGTGGGTAAGACCTCTATCGATATCCCACAGACGGCGCCAAAGATTGTGGGGGGAAATTTCCGAGCCGCCTTGATCGGGAACCCCACCCCACAGCCTTGATTGAATATGGACGATTTGTAGAGTTAGAGGATGGGAGAATAGATAGAGAGAGTAAAGAATGATGACACAAGGATTGGTGACGGAGTTCGGTCTTACGACCTACGTCTCCGGGCGAGAGGTGCCACCTGATCTTCACTATAATTCAAGTCAATAAGGGGTGAGCGTTCTCTTGACAGGCCAAGAGAAGCTTCGTACAGTGGGGTTGCACGGAGCAACTAGAAGAGAATAAGAAGGGGATAATTGAGCTCTAGCACTTGCTCTGGGATCCTCCTCCTCTGATTGAATGGCCAACCCCTTTCCTGGATGCCTTGGGGGTCCTTTTATAGCGTAGGCACGTGCCCGATATGGCAGTGATGACGTGGCGCTGATGACGTGACACTAGTTTTGGGCCTCCTTGCTGGGCCCTTATTGGGCCGTTGTTCGGGCCCAATAAGGGGTAGGGCTTGATCTGCGAGCCTCGTAGAGTGGGCCCATGTGAGCCCAGGCGGGATTACCCCTTTGGGCCGTTGCGCGGGCCCATGCTGCTCTGATCTGGTCCGGTACAATTTTTGCACCCACAAGCACTGTCGAGGGGGGGGGGGGGGTGTGGCGGGGGCGTCGGGGAGCGCGGATAGAAGAAGGCGAAGAAGGTTGTGGGGGAAAGAAAAATTCTAATTTTTTTGGGAAGGGACTTATCACTGATCAGTCCAAACAAGTCCCATTTCGCAATAGTCCCTAGGCAAGAAAAAGAGCACCTATTGTAAAAGGGTATGGGTTAGATGTTGTACTTGTGTAAAAGTCGTACTTGTACGTGGACTTCCCAGGAGGATACCCATCCTAGTATTTTTCTCATCTAAACACGCTTAATTATGGAGTTCTTATAAAACCACAGTGACTCAAGGTTTTAAAAACACATCTTATATGTTTGGAATGTGAAGTTATATTTATAGCTCAGAATCTCGTTCACTACAGGTGATGTGGGACTAATTCGTGTCCAAATTCCACACGTGAAAAAAAAATCCACATGGAATCCGAAGGGGACTAGACCAGTGCCTTTTCATCCCACCAGAAATATATGGCATTTTGACTTTTCCCCCAAAATATATATGGTATTTGGATATACCCCCTAAATAAATATATACACTTCCAATTTGACTTACCACCTAAATTACTATATAATATTAACCAGAATGGGGGTATGTCTAAATATCATATAGTTATGGGGGTGTTAGTCAAATTTTTGAAGAAGTTAGACTTAAATATCATATCTTTTGAGGGGTCTGGGTATGTCTAAGTACGATTAATTTAGGACGCATGCCCAAGCACGTACCAAATTGTTTTGGGGTGGGCAAGTCAAAATTAACCAAAATATTTTGAGTCACCAAGTTAAGGACTAGCAATTATAATTAGTTTTATAGTAGATGGCACCTCAACCATCGTTTTTTTCTCCCTTCCTTATGTTTCTTCTACTTGCATGATTTTTAAGAAGCTCATTACGGCTATATAAGGATCAAAATTTTGAAATTGAATCTATCTCGGATTTCTAAAAGATCGAAACACTAAAAAAAAAATATTTTTTACCGACGGAATATATCCGTCAGTAAAGTTAGTTTTCCGTTGGTAAAGATTTATCGCGACGGAAGTCATTTCAGTCGCTAGGCTGTCGGGAAAAAAGGCGTTGGAAAAAATCGGCGACGGACACAAAATATCCGTCGGTATTAAATATTAATACCGACGAATATTTTATGTCCGTCGGTAATATACGAATATTTAATTAAAAATATAAAAGATTTTTGCCGACGGGATATTATCGTCCGTCAGCAATATATAAGGTTATTACCGACGGACGACAATTGTCCTCACCGTCGTCGCTGCGCCAGTCGGCAACTCCGCATCCTGCTAGATAGCAGGTGTCCCCGCAGCTTTGCTTGCCGCCATCACTGCACCCATTGTTGCCTCTGTATCTGCACCGTGCAGATTGGTGTGTATGTGGCTATGTCGCCACTGCGTCTTTCGATGCGTGTATACCGCACCCGTTGGTGCCTGTTGTAGCTCGTGTATCCTGTGCGTGGATATTCTGTAATAACTTTAATAAACATAACTTTGGTTATTGTTTTAATTAGAATACTGCTTTGGTATACATCATGTGAATATGTGATAGCATATGTTTTCGTCGGGGTTCAACGTAGAATATGTATATGAGTTGTGCTATGTATCATCTCTTTGAAGGAGCTGCACTAAATAATAATCTATTATTGCATGCCAAAGGGGGGCGGATCTCGGGTTTATTTTAATGTATTGATTATTATTGTGAGTGTGGATTATGAAGTCTTAGATAGGCGAGGGTGGAGGTTGACCACCCTCGATTTCCTGGCCATATTTTTAGGATTGCATCTTTGTTCTGTTTAGAAAAATTGAACATGAGTTAGCACTTGCTCAGAGCGTGTTAGCTTTTCAGTCACAAAAAGAAGAAGATAAGTGATCCAGGATTCTACACATATTACTTGGGCAAGCGGTGCCATGAAATACGAAGACCCAGCGAAAGCACGCATGTTGGCGATGATCAGGATCGTCATTGGGAGGTCGTGCAAAATGGAAGAACATGATATCTTGGCAATGCTAATCAAAGAACCCCGATGATAATTAGTTCATCAGTTTTTAAAGAACCCCAATGATAATTAGTTCATCAGTTTTTGTTTGTGGGTCTTTCTCTTGATCAGACTTAGGGTTATTACTTAGTTTATAGGATTATTTGTATCTCTATACGCTTATAACACATGGGAATCTGGTGTCTATCTAAAAGAAAAGTGGCCGGTAACCGCCCTTGTGGCAGTTCAATAGTCGATTACTATGCACTGAGGATAGACACATTATTAGATTTGTTAGGAATGGACTTGTCGGGGGAAAAATCTCCAGCCTGGTCGCTCAACCTATAGGACAAAGAAAATGTGAGAACGGCTGGCTCCTTGTGGAGCGCAGACCCTCCGATGCTCAAGTCAGTGAAGATTCAAATTAGGGAGAGCTGTAGTAGTCAAAAAATGTCAGGGATTCTAAGTTTCGAACCTATACTTTGGAGTCGATGGTCATACCTTTATAGACCTTTTGCAGACCGCCAGAGTTCGACACGTGGCTGCTCTTTTCCGCACATTCTACACCTTCACGTGCTAACCCACATGGGCTCTTTAATGGCCTTTGTCGTTTAGCCTGCCAAGCGGTGGTGAGGGGGAACGCATCAGTCTTGTCCATGCCAGGTGGATATTCTGGAAGTCTCCAGTCTGGGGTGTTCTAGATTGACCTTGGCCGGCTATGGGGCTCACAATTGCCCACGTAGCTCCACGGGGTTGGTGGCATCTGTCAATTTCGTATCGCCTTATTGTAGGCGACCTCTGTGGGCAAGAAGGTAAACTCCTTTGCTGTTACATAATCGACCAAGCTCCTAGGCGAGCTATGGGTGTTGAGCATTCTGAGTGGTTCTTTAAACTATGCTAGGGGCAACCTCTTCCGTGCGCGAGCCGATCGCGTGGGTTAGGGTGAGATATGGGTGTTCACAGATATCCTTCTAAACTTTCTTTTAGCAAGAGGTGATCTCTCCGCTTGTGATCTGATCGTGTGCGGTTTGATCTGTATTCAAGCTGCTTCTGAACTGACCGCATGCGAGCTGCTTTCTATTCAAGCTTTGTGCGAGCTGACCGCGTGCGAGCTGACCACATATCAGCTATTTTCCCCATCCTAGCTACATGCGAGCTGACCGCACGTGGGCTGTTCCTATGGGTGAGCTGTGTGCGAGTTGATCGTGTGTGAGCCATTTCCCTAATCAAGCTGCGTGTGAGCTGACCACGTGCGAGTTGTCTATGGGCGCCGAGTTCCAAGACTTGTTTTGGTCACTATGCTGCTTACCCAAAAAGTAGGGTTAGCCTTGTATATCGAAATCATATTAGGGGGGGGGGGGCTTTTTCTTAGGACACCCGAGGTCGCACAGAGTGTTCCCCAGGATAAAGGCGGTCTTTCTCGCTGCTGCCACGTGGATGATGAACTGGTGATATTTTCTCATACGAGTATTACCCACTCCTGAGGGAATGGCTAGACATAGCCCCTCTCGCTCAGGAGTCTGGTGAGGTCGTCTCGGTTTGAGTTGCAGGTAGACGAGTTGGTCTCTGATGGATCTGTGCATGAGCTGATCAATTTACAGAGGTTGCGTACGAGCTGATCGCGTGCGAGCTGTTTCTCTATTCCGAGCTATTTCCTGAGGGTGAGGTTACTACCAAAAGGATTTTTATCTTTCACTTGTCAAATCTCATTAATGCGGCGTTAGACCGGGACCCGAGGAGCTAGATCTCATCATGAGGCCTCATGGGATCTTGTATGGCACCGAGACACGCATCACTTATCAGTCGATCAGAGACCCGATAGAGATGACACCGCTGGCGCCATCTTAGTTCTCACGCACACGTGAGGACACATGGCATGTTATGATTAGGGAGACGGGATTTGTCGCATCATCCACCGCGGTGTCGCCTTGCTTGCCGCCCTCACCATTAAATGCCGATCGTTTCTCCAGCCTTGAATGTGTCTATAATAGGGGGTGGGTGAGAGTTTCTATCCCTCTTTACTACGAACAGCTCTCCCTTCCAGCTCGCTCTTAAATCTACGTCGGCCTTCTTCTCTCTTTTCGATGGCAACCTCCGTTGCTTCTGGTTTCACAGTAGTGATGAGCATGGTCGCGACCCTGGTAGCAGCTCAAGTAGTCCCTGCTCTTGCGCCTGATCTCTCTGTCCAAGAAGTCCCTCCGCCTCTGGAGATCGAAGTTCAGGCACCGGAGCAAAGAGACGACGGTGGTCTAGCTCAAGGACTCCATCAGCCTACCGGTTGCTGAGAGTATCCGTGCAACCATCGACCTCCACACCAACCTTCTGCTTGCTGAGATGCCACTCTGGGGGAGACCACGGTTAGGGACCGTGGTCTCCATGGGGCTGCTATGGTCTGGGCTCAGGCTCCCTTTGAGCCACCTCGTAGGCGAGTTCATGGAGCTGACGGGATTGTGCCCTGCTCAGCTCACGAAGAACTCCTGGGGGGTGTTGTATGGGCTCTCTCAGCTCGAGGCCGCCCTCTACGTGAGATCGTGCGTTGATTTTTGAACGAATGGTTAAATCTATTCGGTTTATTTTTGTCCACTCATCTTGTCCTAGTCAGCGTTCGTTTTGTCTAGTCAGCACAAAACTGACGTAACATGTTATATAGATATATATTATATATATACTAGTAAATGCCCGTGCCTGTCGGCACTACAGCGGGTCGCCTTCGGCGGCCACACAGCCCCTAAGCATCGCCACCCCCTTCCCCCCCACCCGCAACCCCCGAAACCAAATCCTCTGCCCTATTTATCTGCCCCATCGTTTGCCCCCCATGTCACAGCTATCTGATACACTATACTCGTCCAAAACTATCGGCGGTTTTGGCAGTTTCGATCGGATTCGGTCGGAGTTTCGATGGTTTTGGCATTTTTAACCAAAATTTCGACGGTTTCGATAGTTTCAACCAGAGTTTCGACGATTTCGATAGTTTCAGTAGGTTTCAGTGGTTTCGGTAGTTTCGGTCGGTTTTGACCGGGGTTTTGGCAGTTTTGGCCGGAGTTTTAGCAATTTCAGTCGTTTTTGGCAGTTTTAGTCTATTTCGACTGGAGTTTTGGCGGTTTTGACAGTTTTGGCGGTTTCAGAAGTTTCAGCGGTTTCGACGGTTTCAGCAGTTTCGATCGGTTTCGACCGGAGTTTCAATGGTTACAACGGTTTCGGTAGTTGCAACAGTTTCAGTAGTTTCAATCGGTTTTGGTTGGAATTTTAATGATTTTGATGGTTTCGGCAATTTCGATGGTTTGGCAATTTCGGTGATTTCGACAGTTTCGGCGGTTTCGGTAGTTTCGACGATTTTGACAGTTTCGTCGATTTTGACAGTTTCAGCAGTTTCGACAGTTTCAGCAATTTCGGTCGATTTCGGCTATTTCAGTAGTTTTGGCGGTTTCGGTAATTTCGACGGTTTCGTCGATTTTGGCAGTTTCAGTAGTTTCGACGGTTTCGATTGTTTCGACGATTTTGGTGGATTTGACGGTTTCAGTAGTTTCGGTGATTTCGATAGTTTTGGCGATTTCGGTGGTTTCGATAGTTTCGACGATTTCAGCAGTTTTGGTAGTTTCATCGGTTTCGGTAGTTTCACCGGTTTTGGCAGTTTCGACGGTTTCGACAGTTTCGACAGTTTCAACGATTTTGACAGTTTCAATAGTTTCGCCGGTTTTGGTAGTTTCAACAGTTTCGACAGTTTTGACAGTTTCGGCAGTTTCGACGGTTTCAGCAGTTTCGACGGTTTCGGCAGTTTTGACGGTTTTGGCAGTTTCAACAGTTTCGACCGTTTTGGTGCTTTCGACAATTTCGGTAGTCTCACATGTTTCGACAGTTTCGTCAGTTTCGGCAGTTTTGGTGGTTTCGACGGTTTCGATAGTTTCGACGGTTTTGACGGTTTCGACAGTTTCAGCGATTTCGACGGTTTTGGCAGTTTCGATCGGTTTCGGCTATTTCAGCAATTTCGGCAATTTCGACATTTTCGACGGTTTCGACGGTTTTGGCAGTTTCTGTAGTTTCAGCGATTTTCGACGGTTTTGGTAGTTTCAACGGTTTCGGCGGTTTCAGCAGCTTCGGCGAGTTTGGTAGTTTCGTCGGTTTCGATAATTTCGGCGGTTTTGGCAGTTTCGGTAGTTTCGTCGGTTTCGGCAGTTTCGACGGTTTCGACAATTTTAGCGGTTTCTGCAGTTTTGGTGGTTTCAGCAGTTTCGACAGTTTCGGTGGTTTCAACAGTTACGGCAGTTTTGGCAGTTTCAGCTGCTTCGACAGTTTCGGTAGTTTCGGCAATTTTGGCGGTTTCGGCAGATTTGATCGTTTCGCCGGTTCAAATAATTTCGACGGTTTCGACAGTTTCGACGGTTTCGATTGTTTCGACGGTTTCGGCAGTTTCGACGGTTTCGATTGTTTCGACGGTTTCGGCAGTTTCGACGGTTTCGGTAGTTTCGATAATTTCGATGGTTTTGGCGGTTTCGGTGGTTTCGGTAGTTTCGGCGATTTCGACAGTTTCGGCGGTTTCGGTAGTTCGCCGGTTTTGGCAGTTTCGATAGTTTCGGCGGTTTTGGTAGTTTCGGCAGGTTCGGCAGTTTCGGCGGTTTCGACAGTTTCGACTGGTTTTGAAGGTTTCGACAGTTTCGACGTTTTCGGTAGTTATTAATATATCTTTATTGAATATTGACTTAACCCAAAACAAACACAGTGAATCTAACTTGAACTTAATTCGCACAATTCTCATGGACGGATATTTACAAAGTTTAGATAACATATTAAATATTAAGGATAAAATTGAAAATATTCCACTCGTTTTGCATGTCAGCTAACTAAAATTGAAAACATACCTTTCGTTTTGCATGTCAGCTAACTACAGGGGTCAATATGGAATATTTGATTAAGTAAGATGTTTATATATATATTCACATTGACAGGGGTTTATATATAAATAGAGAAGATTGTACGGGGTTTTTTTATAAAAAAACGCATATTTTGAAAAATATGAGCTCGACGGCCTAATCCTGTTTGAAGACGGAGAGGCTTTCGGCCAGAGTCGCCGATCCTTATAAATACAGCTTCTCAACTCAATCACGTACCCACCGTTGGTTCTCTGATGCTCCAGATGACGGACGAATCCCATCGCCCTCCTCCGCCTCCCATCTGGACCTGGGCGGAGGACAAACTCTTTGAGAATTCTCTTATGGACGATAGACCGGACCGATGGGAACGGATCGCGGCACAACTTCCCGGCAAGAGCCCGGAGGTTGTTGCCGAGCACTACGACGCATTGATTTGCGACTTAGAACTAATCAACTCCGGCGTGCTTGGATTCCCGGATTACATGGATAGCAGCAGCCTGCAGGGTCGCGCGGCGCCCGACGATGCCGGTGCCTCGGATTGTTCCAAGGATACTCCAACAACTGTTACAGATGATGTTCAAGAGCCTGCAGAAGGGTGCTCGAGCCGGCCCTCGAAGGGGGCTCGAAAGCGCCGTTATATGCCGAAGGAGGAGAGGAAGAAGTCGGTCCCGTGGACGGAGATGGAGCATAGGTATATTCAAGAACCCTAGCCTTCTTGGGTCAAGAAGATATATATAGAGCATTGCAGGGCCTAGCTAACTAACTTTTTTTTCTTTCTGTCTTTCTTTTTGGATGTAGGTTTTTTCTGCGGGGGCTTCAGGAGTGCGTGAAGGGAGATTGGAAGGGGATATCTAGATATTGGGTGTTGACGAAGACACCATGGCAGGTCGCGAGCCATGCCCAGAAGTTTTTCAAGCGCCAGAACGGCGGAGGCAAGTCGAAGAGGAGGACCATACATGACATTACCGATCCCTACTACTAAGAGAATTAAGATTTCTTGACTCGATCTGTAGCACTCTCGATCTATTTTGATTCTTTACAATTAAGTACTTATTAATTTAGAGAGATTATTGTTGTCATTGATCTCTAGCTTGAACGTACGGCAACCAATATCCGCCGGCAGGGCCCCGGATCCGATGCCGGCCACCGGACGAATACCTTCTTCCGGCCTTCTGCGGCTGATGATCGACATTCAGGTAGACCTCAAGAGTACGTCGGAATCCTGCATGCATGCAGAAGAGATGGTGAAAATCTCAAATAGGATTTATCTTTTAAGATAATGGCTCTTGACTAAATTAAAACAAAGAGCTCAGGGGTTGACCCTGGTACGTGCATCACAGCCGCATGCAGTCGGCTGGACTATGATTCACTTCCGTTTTGCCTACCATTGTGCGGCTGTGATGCACGCCAGGGACACCGACCGGGCATACCGACTAGAGGAGATCTAAACTCAAAACCAAATCATCAGTATATGCAATGACTTGTAGGGGGGGGGGGGGGGGTATGTTGAGCTATGCCTTAACCACCGAAGTCAAGTTATCTCCTCCTGATCTAGCGACACCCATAGTCATGCATTAAGTTAGGGTTCGGCAATAATTGGACTAATGCAAAGTTCGGAAAAAGTCGGTATAAATCAAAATATTTTGAATAAATACCGATAGAAAGATCGGATTCGGAATTCAATCGACTAGGACAGTTTGAAAAAAATTGATCCAATAGAAAAAATTTAAAGAACTAAGCAAAGATATAAGTCTTGTTTGATGCCTTCTGACCAAATTGTTATGTAGTTCCTGTATTAATCGGTGTTTTGTCACGCGCCAGAGTTGTACACCGGAGCATCATCATTTTCAACATTGTTGTGCCTATATCACCCCCTAAGTTATTGCCCATTGATGACGTTGTGCGCTTACTATTGAAAATTGAATCGTTCTATACTAGCAAACTTAGGACTTAATCAAATTCTTAATATTAAAAGATTGGTTGTTTAGCAATTATATTATTTGTAAGCAAAGGCAAGTGACAATATTCTTTTAGAAATTGTTAGCCAAGGTAGAGTGGGTTCTATGGAACCGTCGTTCACCTTGCCGAACTTTTCTAAAAGAGAGAAATATACTATCTAAGTTATCTCTAATTATTTAGTGTTTAGAATTAGATGCAAGTCGTTTTCAATAGATCTACTAATAGCAAAGAATTAGATTTAGAAAATCTGGCCTAATAGTTGAAGCACGCTAGGCACTGTCCCAATAAACTTATTGCCCCCCTCGTGCGGTCTCGTAGCAATGGTTCTCGGAGATACGACGACCCCTGTCAGGCGACCTCCTTCTCGTCGGCACGACTTCTAGAAGGCTTTGCAAACCTCGATGAACTTTCAGGAACCCAGCGACTCGACGAAGATCTTCTCGAAGCATGGAGGCTGCACCGCAGCACAGCTAGCTTTGATCCTAAAAAGGGTGTCTTCTCGGAGCAAGGGACCAGCACCACAGCACAAGCTTGCGAGAACGAGAGAGGCAGAGGCAAAGGCAGAGAGTAATTTTGATTTTCGGACTGTACCTTCTCTATGGCTGCACTGGGCCTTATATAAGACTCGGGCAATTAATAGAGGGCTGAATGAGAGGAGCGGTTCATGGACTGTGATTAAGCCCATTAAACTCTCAAATTACAGCTCGCAGAGAGCAGCCTTGTAACGGCTAGCATGCAGCAACGGGTCGCATGCATAACGGCTAGTAGTCAAAAAGGAAAATAATAAGGATACTCCAACAACTGTTACAGCTGATGTTCAAGAGCTTGCAGAAGGGTGCTCGAGCCGGCCGGGGGCTCGAAAGCCGCGCTGCTGCCATTATATGCCGAAGGAGGAGAGGAAGAAGTCGGTCTCGTGGACGGAGATGGAGCACAGGTATATTCAAGAACCCTAGCCTTCTTGGGTCAAGAAGATATATATAGAGCATTGCAGGGCCTAGCTAACTAACTTTTTTTTCTTTCTTTCTTTCTTTTTGGATGTAGGCTTTTTCTGCAAAGGCTTCAGGAGTGCGTGAAGGGAGATTGGAAGGGGATATCTAGATTTTGGGTGTTGACGAAGACACCATGGCAGGTGGCGAGCCATGCTCAGAAGTTTCTCAAGCGCCAGAACGGCGGGGGCAAGTCGACGAGGAGGAGCATACATGACATTACCGATCCCTAAAACGAAGAGAATTAAGATTTCTTGACTCGATCTGTAGCACTCTCGATCTATTTTGATTCTTTAAAATTAAGTACTTTTTATTTTAGAGAGATTATTGTTGTCATTGATCTCTAGCTTGAACGTACGTCAACCAATATACACCGGCAGGTCCCCGGATCCGATGCTGGCCACCGGACCAATACCTTCTTCCGCCCGGAACCTTGTGCCATGCGCCTCAAGAGTACGTCGGAATCCTGCATGCAAAATCTCAAATAGGGTTTATCTTTTAAGATAATGGCTCTCGAACTCCGCAAGTTATGCAATTTGGAAGTCTCACCTTCTCCCTCATCTTCGGGGCCACAAAGTAATTGGGGTCATTGATGGAAGCACCCCCTGCTCACCCATGCAATCTCATTCAAACTTCCACTAATTCTCTCTCGTCCATCAATCCGGCGCTCACACTTTGGTAGCGGCAGGACCAACTTCTCCTATGTTGGCAAGTCATGCTTTACCTTTTTCTTCGTCTTCCACCAAAATTATTGTAAGTGAGGGGGGGGGCGGGTGGTGGATTAGTCCCACCATTGGACACTAAATATCCCTTGAGTTGTCCAATTAATGCCTCTCACCCTCTACTTTACCAAGGTGGGACTAATCCACCAACACCCCCCCCCCCCCCCCCCCTCCCTCACGTACAGGTCAATCTTTTTGTGGTTCTTGTCACGTGGATGATAAAAGTGTGGGGACCACACCCGGCAGGTGAGTGCTACGATTAGGCTTTGATACCATGTGAGATTTTCTCTATCCCAAAAAAGCTAGGTATAGAGATGAGGTCCCATCATACATATAAGGATCATTTTCGCCCGCATCTTTTGCTTTAAAAAACATGCCGTTAGAATGGTGGAACATTATAAAGCTCGCTTTGTACCTAAAGGCTACAATCAAGTCGAAGGTGTGGACGTCCATGATACATTTAGTCCCGTGGTAAAACCTACCACAGTTCGAAATATTCTTGCAATTGTTATTGGAGAAAAATGGTATAGTCGTCAAGTGGATGTCAACAATGCTTTCCTTTATAGTCACTTGCAAGAGGAGGTCGACATGTCACAACCTCCATGCTTCATCAATAGACGGTTTCCCAACCATGTTCGGCTTTATCAATAGACGGTTTCCCAACCATGTTTGTCACCTTTGGAAATCAATATATGGCCTCAAGCAAGCACCATAGGCATGGTTTGCTCGCCTTGTCACATTTTGTTTTACCAAAGTTGGATTTACGGCCTCCAAAACAATACATCACAATTTATCATGAGAAGCTCTAGCATTACACTATGTATTAATATATGAGATGGCATTCTCATCACAGGAAGCACCATCAATACTGGACAATCTCTCATTAACTCCTTGGCACAAGAGTTTGCTATCAAAGATCTCGGATCTCTTGGATACTTTCTTGGCATTGAAGTTGTTCCTACCGATTGTGGTCATCTTCTTTCACAAAGACGATACCTTACTAGTCTACTTCAAAAGATGAACATCGATGCGGCAAAACTAATCTCTAGCCCACTTGTTCCATCATGCAAATTATCTGCAATTCAAGAAGAAACTTTTCGGGATGTTTCATTATATCGAAGAACGGTTGGACTTGGCACCCTTCAATATGCCACCATCGGTAGACCAGACATAACCTTATCTATAAAACATGGCACGATGGTATTGTGCTGATTAGACAAAATGAAACGCTGACTAGACAAAATCATGCATGCTTACTAGACAAAATATTCAAACTAACAAAAGCTAACAAAGAAACATAGAGAGAATCAGTAATACAAATTTTTAGAAAAACCTAGCTCATCTGGAAAAAAAAAACATGTTCACACCCCAATCCCAAATCGGAAAACTGTGATCCCCTCCCTTCACGCCCCCCTCCCGCGCCGGTAAGATCGCCCCCCTCCCTCGCCGGTAAGATAGCAAATGTCCCCGTAGCTTTGCTTGCCGCTATCACCGCGCCCATCGTTGCCTCTGCATTTGCACCGTGCAAATCGGTGTGTATGTGGCTATGTCGCCATCGTGTCTTTCGAATCATGTTCCGTTAAGGAACACATTGCTCCAAAACCATCACATTTGTACTAGCGAAAATCTAAACCCGTCACATCCCAATTATATTTTGATGGAAAGAATCGACGTAAGAAGTATTGGGTTTGGATTAAAGAGAAACACTAAACATAGTAAGAATTAGTTTCATTTTAACTAAAAAATAAAAGTAATGTGCCTAAAGTCACTGACAACAGATCAGAGGGATGAAAAGGACGGATAACATATCTGTTTAGCCTAAAGTCCCTGAGAACATATCGGTTTCAGTGAAAAAAGCTACCAAATTAAATGTCCAAAACGTCCCCACCCCTGTCCTCCTTCTTCCTCCTGGTTTTTCCCGAACAGCGGTGGAGAAGGCGAGCACGAGCAGCATAGGTGGTGAGCAACGACGGCGAGCAGTGGAGACGAGAAGGAATGGGTTTGATTTAGGTTCGGTCTATGTTTAGGGTTCATCCAATGGCCTATAGATCTTAGGGGTTCAGTTAAAGATTAGTTTAAGAATGGAGCTAGCTAGTGGCATGAAACCTAAAGTCGAAATGCAATGAGAGGTATTTTGCCCATTTTTGTCTTGACATTTTCCTATCCTTTAGCTAAAACTGATATGTTTTCAGGACCTCTCACTAACGCCACGCAAAAAATAAGTAAATTCTACACTATTTCTTAAAAATTATATTCATATATGGAAGGAAACTTGTGGTCTATGGAAAGTGCAACTAATGTTAATTGATATGCGTGTATAATTTGGCCGGATTTGTGGCAAGATAAGGTAAACCCAACCCCATCCCAAACCTCGATCGGGTTTTTTCACACAATTCCAAACCCATTTAATTTCATCCCAAACCCGTCCCAATAGGATCAAGTCGGGTTACTCGCTTAACTCGTTTAATTGCCATCGCTACTAGTGCCATTTCCTTCTTCCGTTCACGATGACAAATACCTAGGAAAAAAAATTGGTAATACACGTTTTTCAAGTTCTAAGGGTATTGATCCTTATTGATGCAGCCAGGGCTAGGAATGCCTTGGTGTGGGGTCATGGAAGCTCGGTGGACATTTGTCCTCTAATTATGTCAAGCTTGTAGCTCTGGGATCGAATGCAGGGGGTGTCCAAACAGTGGGTAACGAGGACAGCAAATGGTGCTGCCCACTGGCTGGCGCAGGAGGCCTAGGGTGTCTGGGGATGGGGGACGTTGGAAGGCCGAGATCCCTTAAGTCATTGTTGCCCTCGTGTATCAGGAGGGAGGGGAAGGGCGTTGGAGGTAGAGGGGAGATAGAGGAGAATGAAGGGGCTTTGACAGCACTGTGGGGGGAAATTTCCGAGCCGCCTTGATCGGGAACCCCACCCCACAGCCTTGATTGAATGTGGACGATTTGTAGAGTTAGAGAGATGGGAGAATAGATAGAGAGAGTAAAGAATGATGACACAAGGATTGGTGACGGAGTTCGGTCTTACGACCTACGTCTCCGGGCAAGCGGTGCCACCTGATCTTCACTATAATTCAAGTCAATAAGGGGTGAGCGTTCTCTTGACAGACCAAGAGAAGCTTCGTACAGTGGGGTTGCACGGAGCAACTAGAAGAGAATAAGAAGGGGATAATTGAGCTCTAGCACTTGCTCTGGGATCCTCCTCCTCTGATTGAATGGCCAACCCCTTTCCTGGATGCCTTGGGGGTCCTTTTATAGCGTAGGCACGTGCCCGATATGGCAGTGATGACGTGGCGCTGATGACGTGACACTGGTTCTGGGCCTCCTTGCTGGGCCCTTATTGGGCCGTTGTTCGGGCCCAATAAGGGGTAGGGCTTGATCTGCGAGCCTCGTAGAGTGAGCCCATGTGAGCCCAGGCGGGCTTACCCCTTTGGGCCGTTGCGCGGGCCCATGCTGCTCTGATTTGGTCCGGTACAATTTTTGCACCCACAGTTACCCCCTCCCAGTCGGGTCAGGACCCCCTGGGTCGGCTGGGATTTCAAGGTGCAAACGCTTTAGGATCCTGGCGCGGTTGGCGAGGGTTGTCGGTGCCGCTGTTCGTATTAGCAGAGCCTTCTTCCGCCGATGCCGAGACCCTTTTTGACGCGAGCCAGAAAGTCTCGGTTTTGCAAGGGGGTGTTTCCGAAAAAACAGTGCGCTTTCCGACCGAGTGGATACCGAGAGGGTACCGAGTGCATACCGAGTGGGTACCGAGAGCATACCGGGTGGGTACCGAGACCCTTTTGGTGCAAGCCAAAAAGTCTTGGTTTTGCAAGGGGGTGTTTCCGAAAAAACAGTGCGTTTTCCGACCGAGTGGATACCGAGAGGGTACCGAGAGGATACCGAGAGGGTACCGAGAGCATACCGAGAGCATACCGAGAGCCTTTTGGTGAAAGAACAGTTTTTCTCTCTTTCTCTCTTTCCTTTCTTTGCTTCCCTCTTTCCTTTCTCTTTGACTCGCAGGAGAGAGTAGGCGTCGCTCTCTCTCTCTCTTTTCATTCTTTTTCATTCACGTGTGGCTGCAGCTACCCCGCTCTCTCTTCCCTTTCTCTCTCTCTCTCTGTCTCGTTTTTTTTTTTGGTTCGCGTGGTACAGCAGCAACAGCAGCGGCAGCGTGGAGGTCGGCGGGCAGCGGCGGAGTCATGGGCGATGGTGGTGGCAGCGTGATCCTTGGTGGAGAAGATGTTGCATTCCAGCGGACCCCGGCACCGAAGGCAGTAGGGCTCTTGATGAGGATGGTTGTCTGGATGGTCATGTGAAGGGATCCGGTGATCCGAGCATCCTTGAAGGGCTGCGAGAGTCGTGATCGGTGCGGCACGACATAGGGCGCAGCATTTCGACCTTGGCGAGCTCGAACTTGAGGCGGCTGTAGTTGGCCTGAAAACATGCCCTTCACCTCGCACTCCCAGCCGAAGTTCGTCATCTCCACCAACAGAGCTATCTAGCTCTTCAAGATCTGGGGTTTGATTGCAGGTTGGGAGGCGGGGTTGCGAGGCAAGGTGTCGATGAACTGAGGATGGGAGATAAAAGAGATCCCGTGAGAAGAGGGAGGCAGCCGATCGGGATCGCGGGTCGGATCGAGGGCGGTTGACGTGGACGAGTTGGCCCAGTTGGGGGTGGCTGCAGCCTACGGCATCGGCTTCGCAATCCGAGAGGGAGACTAGGTGGAGTTGAAGGAGTTCCTTTTGTTTCTGTTGCTCTGTTTTTTTTTTTTTTTGGTGCTCTGGTTTGGTGGATAGCAGCAACGGCAGCGGCAGCGGCACAGAGGTCGGGTGCATGCGAGGCCCAGGCGGTGGGCATGGGTGACGCATGTGGCACGGCGGGCGGCGGTGTCGATGCGAGGTCGAGGCTGGGTCGCGCGGGCCAGCGCAGCAGCGGTGGAGGTCGGGTGCACGCTGGAGCGGGAGGCGCGGGGCTGATAGGCGAGGCGCGGGCCGGGCCGTCGGACTTGACGTCAGGCGGCCGCGGGCCGGGATGCGGCGCGATGACGGCGGCCGGGCACGGGATCGGGTGCGGAGGCCGGCGGTGGTGCGCAGGAGGCTGGGTCGCAGCGGGCGCCGGTGGCCGTGGGAGAGAGCAGTCGTCTCTCTCTCTGACTCTCCTTCTTTCCTTCTTTGTTTATTAGTTTCTTCTTTCAGCCCTTTCTTTTATTTCTTTTCTTCTTTCAGTCCTTCTTTCGTCACACGTGAAGGCTGGCTGGTTGCCCAAGGTTAACAATCGGACAGCATCCGAACTCCCCTCGGCTTGTAACCCAGCCGAGGGGAATTAAGGTGGCCCGGATCCTGCGAAGAGGACACGCGGGGTTACTTCGGGTCGCTGTGAGACAGCACGCACGGAGGGGTCGCCTCGGTCGCGGAGGGGGAGGACGAGTTCGGTTAGTCATTGTCGCCGTGTGACGAATTACATGAGGAGAATGCGCAGGAGGGTCTTTGGTTCATTCGACCCCCTATTCCCATTCTGATCGGTTGTCGCCAAGAGCACCTATGCACGGGCCGGGAGAGGTGCGAGTTCTTCTTTCATACCCGGCGCTCAGCCTGCTACGAGTTGGGCGCGTAACGAACCAAATTGAGGGCGTGAGCGTAACCGTCATTGCCGTGTAATTATTCTGATGCTAGTCTTCGAAGAAAGAGACCTTGAAACCTTCAGACAGTCATAACTTTTCATACGCATGTCGGATGAATGCGTATAAGGTGCCGTTGCGTAGGCACCGAAAAAACGGTCAACGTGGACGTGAAACATTGTTCGCCTTGACGAGTAACTTTTTCGGTATTCACCTTCATAAAGAGATGACTCTAAAGAACTCATTGGTCGAGTGTCCTACTCGCGTCTTGAAGAGGCATGAATACGCGGTAACTCATCCGTCTCTGTTTGTCACCCAACTGCACCTAGTTACTGTATTCACTAGGGACTGCAGTCGGGCCCTAGTGATGACGCGATGGTTACCATGAGTCCACCCCCAGATGAGAAGGAAGAATTTTGCTTGTGAAGTTTGTACAGCCAACTCAATAGGTTTGGATGAGATGCTATCCAACCGACCAAAAGGAAGATAGCTCTTCATCTTTGAATAATCATTGTGTGTGGATGACACTGAGCACCCCCCCTCTCGGTTTTCTGACGAAACCAAGGGGTGGGATGATATTGATGCCGAACACCCCTCCTCTCGGTTTTCTGTCGAAACCGAGTGGTGGGCTGCTGATGGTGTGCCGTCGCACCCTTCCCACTCGATTTTTGTGCGAAACCGAGGGGGGGCTGCTTGTTAATGCCAACACACACCCCCTCTCGGTTTTCTGACGAAATCGAGGGGTGTGCTGATGGTGTGCCGTCACCCCCTCCCCACTCGGTTTTTGTACAAAACCGAGGGAGGGTTGCTTGTTGATGCCGACACACACCCCCTCTCGGTTTTCTGACAAAACCGAGGGGTATGCTGATGGTGTGCCATCACCCCCTCTCCACTCGGTTTTTGTGCGAAACCGAGGGGGGGTTGCTTGTTGATGCCGACACACACCCCCTCTTGGTTTTCTGACGAAACCGAGGGGTGTGCTGCTGATGGTGTGCCGTCACCCCTTCCCCACTAGGTTTTTGTGCGAAACCGAGGGGAGACTACTTGTTGATGCCGACACACACCCCCTCTCGGTTTTTTGACAAAACCGAGGGGTGTGCTGCTGATGGTGTGCCATCACCCCTTCTCCACTCGATTTTTGTGTGAAACCGAGGGGGGGCTGCTTGTTGATGCCGACACACACCCCCTCTCAGTTTTTTGACGAAACCGAGGGGTGTGCTGCTGACGGTGTGCCATCACCCCCTCCCTACTCGGCTTTTGTGCGAAATCGAGGGGGGGCTGCTTGTTGATGCCGACACACATCCCCCTTAGTTTTCTGACGAAACCAATCGAGGGGTGGTTGTTGACGGTGTGCCGCCACCCCCTCCCCACTCGATTTTTATGTGAAACTGAGGGGGGGGCTGCTTGTTGATGCCGACACACACCCCCTCTCGGTTTTCTGATGAAACCAAGGGGTATGTTACTGGTGGTGTGCCGTCACCCCCTCCCCACTCGGTTTTTATGCGAAACCGAGGGGGGGCTGCTTGTTGATGCTGACACACACACCCTCTCGGTTTTCTGACGAAACCGAGAGGTGCTGCTAATGGTGTGCCGGCACCCCCTCCCCACTCGGTTTTTGTGCGAAACCGAGGAGGGGCTGCTAGTTGATGTCGACACCCCGTTATTGGGGCTGCTAGAAGAGGCCAAAAAGTGTCGGTATTGAAAATAGTGTGTTTTTTGAATTTTAGCCCCATTTGAAACTGACACTTTTTCGGTAAAACGCTGGTGCGCGGGGATGTCGGCGAGGGACAATGCTATATTCGAGGGGGTTTCTTAGAGATAATCAAGGATGACGCTGCATGATGGCCAGCTGGTCTTCACCCAATGTATTACCGCACCTGGTTACTGTATTCACCAGGTACTACGGTCACGTGAGGGTGTTGACTTGGCCAGGATCAAGGAAGCACCATTTTATCCCGTGTTACCTACCGTCGACTGCACCAGTGTGGAGACACGCACTGACAGAGTCAGACCAACCACCCCCTGACTGGTTTGGAACCGTTAGTCGTCGAAAAAAAGGTGATGGCCAGTGACAATCTGATGCTTGGACCTGAGTGACAAAACTAAGCTTGGACTTTTGATCGAATGCCAATACGTCGGCGACGATGTCTCGGACTTTGTCTTCGAATGCCAAGGGCTGGGCCTTGGGCTTGTAGAGTGCCAAGGCATTGGTCGCCTCGGACTTTATCCTCGAGTGCCAAGGGCTAGGCCTTGGGCTTGTAGAGTGCCGAGGCATTGGTTACCTCGGACTTTATCTTCGAATGCCAAGGGCTGGGCCTTGGGCTTGTAGAGTGCCGAGGCATTGGTCGCCTCGGACTTTGTCTTCGAATGCCAAGGGCTGGGCCTTGGGCTTGTAGAGTGCCGAGGCATTGGTCGCCTCGGACTTTGTCTTCGAATGCCAAGGGCTGGGCCTTGGGCTTGTAGAGTGCCGAGGCATTGGTCGCCTCGGACTTTATCTTCGAGTGCCAAGGGCTAGGCCTTGGGCTTGTAGAGTACCGAGGCATTGGTCGCCTCGAACTTTGTCTTCGAATGCCAAGGGCTAGGCCTTGGGCTTGTAGAGTGCCGGGGCATTGGTCGCCTCGGACTTTGTCTTCGAGTGCCAAGGGCTGGGCCTTGGGCTTGTAGAATGCCGGGGCGTTGGTTGCATCGGACTTTGTCTTCGAGTGCCACGGATGTCTCCTTGAACTTGGTGCATGTCAAAGCGGCGACGTCTGCCCTGGACTTATTCTCATCACCTCGGATAAGTATAGTTGATAGTTTAGCTTGACCTGGATTGTCAGGAGCATTTTTATCTGACTTTCGCCTTGAAAGGGCATAGCCGAATTGCCTTCGAGCTTCCGACTTGAATGGGCGGAATCGAAGGTCTTTGGTTGACCTGGGTTGCCAGGAGCCTTTTATCGGACTTTAGCCTCGAGAGGGCGTAGCCGGATTGCCTTCGAGCTTCCAACTTGAATGGGTGGAATTGAAGGTCTTTGGTTGACCTGGGTTGCCAGGAGCCTCTTTATCGGACTTTAGCCTTGAGAGGGCGTAGCCGAATTGCCTTCGAGCTTCCGACTTGAATGGGCGGAATCGAGGGTCTTTGGTTGACCTGGGTTGCCAGGAGCCTCTTTATCGGACTTTAGCCTTGAGAGGGCGTAGCCGAATTGCCTTCGAGCTTCCGACTTGAATGGGCCGAATCGAGGGTCTTTGATTGACCTGGGTTGCCAGGAGCCTTTTTATCGGACTTTAGCCTCGAGAGGGCGTAGCCGAATTGCCTTCGAGCTTCCGACTTGAATGGGCGGAATCGAAGGTCTTTGGTTGGTCTTCATCAGCAGTTGGAGAGTTGTGGGCCACAACCCCCGCTCTTTCAGCTACCTTCTTTAGGGAATCCCTCTCTTGCTCGAGGGCTGCGTTCCTCTTGAGAAGGTTCAACAGCTGGAAATCAGCAGCCGAAATTTGGTATATAGTTAGATCGTTGTCCCCTTGGGTGGCGTGCTCTTTGCCAGATTGTTGCCTCGGGAATGGTGGGTCCTGCCGATTGCTGTGGCTTCCCGAATGACTTCCTTGTGGCCCCAGTCGCTTATAAACATTTCTTCGATTGGTTGCAACCGAGACTTCTTGTTCTTCTTCGATTAGCACGTCGATTGTCCGATCAGCACCCGCCTTTGGTGGGTTGGTGCTGGCCTTCACCATTGAGCGTGTTGATGTCGGCGTGGTGAAGGCTTTGAGGTTGATTTGGAGGAGGACTTGTGGCTCGTCACCACAAGCTGAATAGAAGTCGGTAGAGGTGTGGGTAAGACCTCTATCGATATCCCACAGACGGCGCCAAAGATTGTGGGGGGAAATTTCCGAGCCGCCTTGATCGGGAACCCCACCCCACAGCCTTGATTGAATATGGACGATTTGTAGAGTTAGAGGATGGGAGAATAGATAGAGAGAGTAAAGAATGATGACACAAGGATTGGTGACGGAGTTCGGTCTTACGACCTACGTCTCCGGGCGAGAGGTGCCACCTGATCTTCACTATAATTCAAGTCAATAAGGGGTGAGCGTTCTCTTGACAGGCCAAGAGAAGCTTCGTACAGTGGGGTTGCACGGAGCAACTAGAAGAGAATAAGAAGGGGATAATTGAGCTCTAGCACTTGCTCTGGGATCCTCCTCCTCTGATTGAATGGCCAACCCCTTTCCTGGATGCCTTGGGGGTCCTTTTATAGCGTAGGCACGTGCCCGATATGGCAGTGATGACGTGGCGCTGATGACGTGACACTAGTTTTGGGCCTCCTTGCTGGGCCCTTATTGGGCCGTTGTTCGGGCCCAATAAGGGGTAGGGCTTGATCTGCGAGCCTCGTAGAGTGGGCCCATGTGAGCCCAGGCGGGATTACCCCTTTGGGCCGTTGCGCGGGCCCATGCTGCTCTGATCTGGTCCGGTACAATTTTTGCACCCACAAGCACTGTCGAGGGGGGGGGGGGTGTGGCGGGGGCGTCGGGGAGCGCGGATAGAAGAAGGCGAAGAAGGTTGTGGGGGAAAGAAAAATTCTAATTTTTTTGGGAAGGGACTTATCACTGATCAGTCCAAACAAGTCCCATTTCGCAATAGTCCCTAGGCAAGAAAAAGAGCACCTATTGTAAAAGGGTATGGGTTAGATGTTGTACTTGTGTAAAAGTCGTACTTGTACGTGGACTTCCCAGGAGGATACCCATCCTAGTATTTTTCTCATCTAAACACGCTTAATTATGGAGTTCTTATAAAACCACAGTGACTCAAGGTTTTAAAAACACATCTTATATGTTTGGAATGTGAAGTTATATTTATAGCTCAGAATCTCGTTCACTACAGGTGATGTGGGACTAATTCGTGTCCAAATTCCACACGTGAAAAAAAAATCCACATGGAATCCGAAGGGGACTAGACCAGTGCCTTTTCATCCCACCAGAAATATATGGCATTTTGACTTTTCCCCCAAAATATATATGGTATTTGGATATACCCCCTAAATAAATATATACACTTCCAATTTGACTTACCACCTAAATTACTATATAATATTAACCAGAATGGGGGTATGTCTAAATATCATATAGTTATGGGGGTGTTAGTCAAATTTTTGAAGAAGTTAGACTTAAATATCATATCTTTTGAGGGGTCTGGGTATGTCTAAGTACGATTAATTTAGGACGCATGCCCAAGCACGTACCAAATTGTTTTGGGGTGGGCAAGTCAAAATTAACCAAAATATTTTGAGTCACCAAGTTAAGGACTAGCAATTATAATTAGTTTTATAGTAGATGGCACCTCAACCATCGTTTTTTTCTCCCTTCCTTATGTTTCTTCTACTTGCATGATTTTTAAGAAGCTCATTACGGCTATATAAGGATCAAAATTTTGAAATTGAATCTATCTCGGATTTCTAAAAGATCGAAACACTAAAAAAAAAATATTTTTTACCGACGGAATATATCCGTCAGTAAAGTTAGTTTTCCGTTGGTAAAGATTTATCGCGACGGAAGTCATTTCAGTCGCTAGGCTGTCGGGAAAAAAGGCGTTGGAAAAAATCGGCGACGGACACAAAATATCCGTCGGTATTAAATATTAATACCGACGAATATTTTATGTCCGTCGGTAATATACGAATATTTAATTAAAAATATAAAAGATTTTTGCCGACGGGATATTATCGTCCGTCAGCAATATATAAGGTTATTACCGACGGACGACAATTGTCCTCACCGTCGTCGCTGCGCCAGTCGGCAACTCCGCATCCTGCTAGATAGCAGGTGTCCCCGCAGCTTTGCTTGCCGCCATCACTGCACCCATTGTTGCCTCTGTATCTGCACCGTGCAGATTGGTGTGTATGTGGCTATGTCGCCACTGCGTCTTTCGATGCGTGTATACCGCACCCGTTGGTGCCTGTTGTAGCTCGTGTATCCTGTGCGTGGATATTCTGTAATAACTTTAATAAACATAACTTTGGTTATTGTTTTAATTAGAATACTGCTTTGGTATACATCATGTGAATATGTGATAGCATATGTTTTCGTCGGGGTTCAACGTAGAATATGTATATGAGTTGTGCTATGTATCATCTCTTTGAAGGAGCTGCACTAAATAATAATCTATTATTGCATGCCAAAGGGGGGCGGATCTCGGGTTTATTTTAATGTATTGATTATTATTGTGAGTGTGGATTATGAAGTCTTAGATAGGCGAGGGTGGAGGTTGACCACCCTCGATTTCCTGGCCATATTTTTAGGATTGCATCTTTGTTCTGTTTAGAAAAATTGAACATGAGTTAGCACTTGCTCAGAGCGTGTTAGCTTTTCAGTCACAAAAAGAAGAAGATAAGTGATCCAGGATTCTACACATATTACTTGGGCAAGCGGTGCCATGAAATACGAAGACCCAGCGAAAGCACGCATGTTGGCGATGATCAGGATCGTCATTGGGAGGTCGTGCAAAATGGAAGAACATGATATCTTGGCAATGCTATTCAAAGAACCCCGATGATAATTAGTTCATCAGTTTTTAAAGAACCCCAATGATAATTAGTTCATCAGTTTTTGTTTGTGGGTCTTTCTCTTGATCAGACTTAGGGTTATTACTTAGTTTATAGGATTATTTGTATCTCTATACGCTTATAACACATGGGAATCTGGTGTCTATCTAAAAGAAAAGTGGCCGGTAACCGCCCTTGTGGCAGTTCAATAGTCGATTACTATGCACTGAGGATAGACACATTATTAGATTTGTTAGGAATGGACTTGTCGGGGGAAAAATCTCCAGCCTGGTCGCTCAACCTATAGGACAAAGAAAATGTGAGAACGGCTGGCTCCTTGTGGAGCGCAGACCCTCCGATGCTCAAGTCAGTGAAGATTCAAATTAGGGAGAGCTGTAGTAGTCAAAAAATGTCAGGGATTCTAAGTTTCGAACCTATACTTTGGAGTCGATGGTCATACCTTTATAGACCTTTTGCAGACCGCCAGAGTTCGACACGTGGCTGCTCTTTTCCGCACATTCTACACCTTCACGTGCTAACCCACATGGGCTCTTTAATGGCCTTTGTCGTTTAGCCTGCCAAGCGGTGGTGAGGGGGAACGCATCAGTCTTGTCCATGCCAGGTGGATATTCTGGAAGTCTCCAGTCTGGGGTGTTCTAGATTGACCTTGGCCGGCTATGGGGCTCACAATTGCCCACGTAGCTCCACGGGGTTGGTGGCATCTGTCAATTTCGTATCGCCTTATTGTAGGCGACCTCTGTGGGCAAGAAGGTAAACTCCTTTGCTGTTACATAATCGACCAAGCTCCTAGGCGAGCTATGGGTGTTGAGCATTCTGAGTGGTTCTTTAAACTATGCTAGGGGCAACCTCTTCCGTGCGCGAGCCGATCGCGTGGGTTAGGGTGAGATATGGGTGTTCACAGATATCCTTCTAAACTTTCTTTTAGCAAGAGGTGATCTCTCCGCTTGTGATCTGATCGTGTGCGGTTTGATCTGTATTCAAGCTGCTTCTGAACTGACCGCATGCGAGCTGCTTTCTATTCAAGCTTTGTGCGAGCTGACCGCGTGCGAGCTGACCACATATCAGCTATTTTCCCCATCCTAGCTACATGCGAGCTGACCGCACGTGGGCTGTTCCTATGGGTGAGCTGTGTGCGAGTTGATCGTGTGTGAGCCATTTCCCTAATCAAGCTGCGTGTGAGCTGACCACGTGCGAGTTGTCTATGGGCGCCGAGTTCCAAGACTTGTTTTGGTCACTATGCTGCTTACCCAAAAAGTAGGGTTAGCCTTGTATATCGAAATCATATTAGGGGGGGGGGGGGGGGCTTTTTCTTAGGACACCCGAGGTCGCACAGAGTGTTCCCCAGGATAAAGGCGGTCTTTCTCGCTGCTGCCACGTGGATGATGAACTGGTGATATTTTCTCGTACGAGTATTACCCACTCCTGAGGGAATGGCTAGACATAGCCCCTCTCGCTCAGGAGTCTGGTGAGGTCGTCTCGGTTTGAGTTGCAGGTAGACGAGTTGGTCTCTGATGGATCTGTGCATGAGCTGATCAATTTACAGAGGTTGCGTACGAGCTGATCGCGTGCGAGCTGTTTCTCTATTCCGAGCTATTTCCTGAGGGTGAGGTTACTACCAAAAGGATTTTTATCTTTCACTTGTCAAATCTCATTAATGCGGCGTTAGACCGGGACCCGAGGAGCTAGATCTCATCATGAGGCCTCATGGGATCTTGTATGGCACCGAGACACGCATCACTTATCAGTCGATCAGAGACCCGATAGAGATGACACCGCTGGCGCCATCTTAGTTCTCACGCACACGTGAGGACACATGGCATGTTATGATTAGGGAGACGGGATTTGTCGCATCGTCCACCGCGGTGTCGCCTTGCTTGCCGCCCTCACCATTAAATGCCGATCGTTTCTCCAGCCTTGAATGTGTCTATAATAGGGGGTGGGTGAGAGTTTCTATCCCTCTTTACTACGAACAGCTCTCCCTTCCAGCTCGCTCTTAAATCTACGTCGGCCTTCTTCTCTCTTTTCGATGGCAACCTCCGTTGCTTCTGGTTTCACAGTAGTGATGAGCATGGTCGCGACCCTGGTAGCAGCTCAAGTAGTCCCTGCTCTTGCGCCTGATCTCTCTGTCCAAGAAGTCCCTCCGCCTCTGGAGATCGAAGTTCAGGCACCGGAGCAAAGAGACGACGGTGGTCTAGCTCAAGGACTCCATCAGCCTACCGGTTGCTGAGAGTATCCGTGCAACCATCGACCTCCACACCAACCTTCTGCTTGCTGAGATGCCACTCTGGGGGAGACCACGGTTAGGGACCGTGGTCTCCATGGGGCTGCTATGGTCTGGGCTCAGGCTCCCTTTGAGCCACCTCGTAGGCGAGTTCATGGAGCTGACGGGATTGTGCCCTGCTCAGCTCACGAAGAACTCCTGGGGGGTGTTGTATGGGCTCTCTCAGCTCGAGGCCGCCCTCTACGTGAGATCGTGCGTTGATTTTTGAACGAATGGTTAAATCTATTCGGTTTATTTTTGTCCACTCATCTTGTCCTAGTCAGCGTTCGTTTTGTCTAGTCAGCACAAAACTGACGTAACATGTTATATAGATATATATTATATATATACTAGTAAATGCCCGTGCCTGTCGGCACTACAGCGGGTCGCCTTCGGCGGCCACACAGCCCCTAAGCATCGCCACCCCCTTCCCCCCCACCCGCAACCCCCGAAACCAAATCCTCTGCCCTATTTATCTGCCCCATCGTTTGCCCCCCATGTCACAGCTATCTGATACACTATACTCGTCCAAAACTATCGGCGGTTTTGGCAGTTTCGATCGGATTCGGTCGGAGTTTCGATGGTTTTGGCATTTTTAACCAAAATTTCGACGGTTTCGATAGTTTCAACCAGAGTTTCGACGATTTCGATAGTTTCAGTAGGTTTCAGTGGTTTCGATAGTTTCGGTCGGTTTTGACCGGGGTTTTGGCAGTTTTGGCCGGAGTTTTAGCAATTTCAGTCGTTTTTGGCAGTTTTAGTCTATTTCGACTGGAGTTTTGGCGGTTTTGACAGTTTTGGCGGTTTCAGAAGTTTCAGCGGTTTCGACGGTTTCAGCAGTTTCGATCGGTTTCGACCGGAGTTTCAATGGTTACAACGGTTTCGGTAGTTGCAACAGTTTCAGTAGTTTCAATCGGTTTTGGTTGGAATTTTAATGATTTTGATGGTTTCGGCAATTTCGATGGTTTGGCAATTTCGGTGATTTCGACAGTTTCGGCGGTTTCGGTAGTTTCGACGATTTTGACAGTTTCGTCGATTTTGACAGTTTCAGCAGTTTCGACAGTTTCAGCAATTTCGGTCGATTTCGGCTATTTCAGTAGTTTTGGCGGTTTCGGTAATTTCGACGGTTTCGTCGATTTTGGCAGTTTCAGTAGTTTCGACGGTTTCGATTGTTTCGACGATTTTGGTGGATTTGACGGTTTCAGTAGTTTCGGTGATTTCGATAGTTTCGGCGATTTCGGTGGTTTCGATAGTTTCGACGATTTCAGCAGTTTTGGTAGTTTCATCGGTTTCGGTAGTTTCACCGGTTTTGGCAGTTTCGACGGTTTCGACAGTTTCGACAGTTTCAACGATTTTGACAGTTTCAATAGTTTCGCCGGTTTTGGTAGTTTCAACAGTTTCGACAGTTTTGACAGTTTCGACAGTTTCGACGGTTTCAGCAGTTTCGACGGTTTCGGCAGTTTTGACGGTTTTGGCAGTTTCAACAGTTTCGACCGTTTTGGTGCTTTCGACAATTTCGGTAGTCTCACATGTTTCGACAGTTTCGTCAGTTTCGGCAGTTTTGGTGGTTTCGACGGTTTCGATAGTTTCGACGGTTTTGACGGTTTCGACAGTTTCAGCGATTTCGACGGTTTTGGCAGTTTCGATCGGTTTCGGCTATTTCAGCAATTTCGGCAATTTCGACATTTTCGACGGTTTCGACGGTTTTGGCAGTTTCTGTAGTTTCAGCGATTTTCGACGGTTTTGGTAGTTTCAACGGTTTCGGCGGTTTCAGCAGCTTCGGCGAGTTTGGTAGTTTCGTCGGTTTCGATAATTTCGGCGGTTTTGGCAGTTTCGGTAGTTTCGTCGGTTTCGGCAGTTTCGACGGTTTCGACAATTTTAGCGGTTTCTGCAGTTTTGGTGGTTTCAGCAGTTTCGACAGTTTCGGTGGTTTCAACAGTTACGGCAGTTTTGGCAGTTTCAGCTGCTTCGACAGTTTCGGTAGTTTCGGCAATTTTGGCGGTTTCGGCAGATTTGATCGTTTCGCCGGTTCAAATAATTTCGACGGTTTCGACAGTTTCGACGGTTTCGATTGTTTCGACGGTTTCGGCAGTTTCGACGGTTTCGATTGTTTCGACGGTTTCGGCAGTTTCGACGGTTTCGGTAGTTTCGATAATTTCGATGGTTTTGGCGGTTTCGGTGGTTTCGGTAGTTTCGGCGATTTCGACAGTTTCGGCGGTTTCGGTAGTTCGCCGGTTTTGGCAGTTTCGATAGTTTCGGCGGTTTTGGTAGTTTCGGCAGGTTCGGCAGTTTCGGCGGTTTCGACAGTTTCGACTGGTTTTGAAGGTTTCGACAGTTTCGACGTTTTCGGTAGTTATTAATATATCTTTATTGAATATTGACTTAACCCAAAACAAACACAGTGAATCTAACTTGAACTTAATTCGCACAATTCTCATGGACGGATATTTACAAAGTTTAGATAACATATTAAATATTAAGGATAAAATTGAAAATATTCCACTCGTTTTGCATGTCAGCTAACTAAAATTGAAAACATACCTTTCGTTTTGCATGTCAGCTAACTACAGGGGTCAATATGGAATATTTGATTAAGTAAGATGTTTATATATATATTCACATTGACAGGGGTTTATATATAAATAGAGAAGATTGTACGGGGTTTTTTTATAAAAAAACGCATATTTTGAAAAATATGAGCTCGACGGCCTAATCCTGTTTGAAGACGGAGAGGCTTTCGGCCAGAGTCGCCGATCCTTATAAATACAGCTTCTCAACTCAATCACGTACCCACCGTTGGTTCTCTGATGCTCCAGATGACGGACGAATCCCATCGCCCTCCTCCGCCTCCCATCTGGACCTGGGCGGAGGACAAACTCTTTGAGAATTCTCTTATGGACGATAGACCGGACCGATGGGAACGGATCGCGGCACAACTTCCCGGCAAGAGCCCGGAGGTTGTTGCCGAGCACTACGACGCATTGATTTGCGACTTAGAACTAATCAACTCCGGCGTGCTTGGATTCCCGGATTACATGGATAGCAGCAGCCTGCAGGGTCGCGCGGCGCCCGACGATGCCGGTGCCTCGGATTGTTCCAAGGATACTCCAACAACTGTTACAGATGATGTTCAAGAGCCTGCAGAAGGGTGCTCGAGCCGGCCCTCGAAGGGGGCTCGAAAGCGCCGTTATATGCCGAAGGAGGAGAGGAAGAAGTCGGTCCCGTGGACGGAGATGGAGCATAGGTATATTCAAGAACCCTAGCCTTCTTGGGTCAAGAAGATATATATAGAGCATTGCAGGGCCTAGCTAACTAACTTTTTTTTTCTTTCTGTCTTTCTTTTTGGATGTAGGTTTTTTCTGCGGGGGCTTCAGGAGTGCGTGAAGGGAGATTGGAAGGGGATATCTAGATATTGGGTGTTGACGAAGACACCATGGCAGGTCGCGAGCCATGCCCAGAAGTTTTTCAAGCGCCAGAACGGCGGAGGCAAGTCGAAGAGGAGGACCATACATGACATTACCGATCCCTACTACTAAGAGAATTAAGATTTCTTGACTCGATCTGTAGCACTCTCGATCTATTTTGATTCTTTACAATTAAGTACTTATTAATTTAGAGAGATTATTGTTGTCATTGATCTCTAGCTTGAACGTACGGCAACCAATATCCGCCGGCAGGGCCCCGGATCCGATGCCGGCCACCGGACGAATACCTTCTTCCGGCCTTCTGCGGCTGATGATCGACATTCAGGTAGACCTCAAGAGTACGTCGGAATCCTGCATGCATGCAGAAGAGATGGTGAAAATCTCAAATAGGATTTATCTTTTAAGATAATGGCTCTTGACTAAATTAAAACAAAGAGCTCAGGGGTTGACCCTGGTACGTGCATCACAGCCGCATGCAGTCGGCTGGACTATGATTCACTTCCGTTTTGCCTACCATTGTGCGGCTGTGATGCACGCCAGGGACACCGACCGGGCATACCGACTAGAGGAGATCTAAACTCAAAACCAAATCATCAGTATATGCAATGACTTGTAGGGGGGGGGGGGGGGGGTATGTTGAGCTATGCCTTAACCACCGAAGTCAAGTTATCTCCTCCTGATCTAGCGACACCCATAGTCATGCATTAAGTTAGGGTTCGGCAATAATTGGACTAATGCAAAGTTCGGAAAAAGTCGGTATAAATCAAAATATTTTGAATAAATACCGATAGAAAGATCGGATTCGGAATTCAATCGACTAGGACAGTTTGAAAAAAATTGATCCAATAGAAAAAATTTAAAGAACTAAGCAAAGATATAAGTCTTGTTTGATGCCTTCTGACCAAATTGTTATGTAGTTCCTGTATTAATCGGTGTTTTGTCACGCGCCAGAGTTGTACACCGGAGCATCATCATTTTCAACATTGTTGTGCCTATATCACCCCCTAAGTTATTGCCCATTGATGACGTTGTGCGCTTACTATTGAAAATTGAATCGTTCTATACTAGCAAACTTAGGACTTAATCAAATTCTTAATATTAAAAGATTGGTTGTTTAGCAATTATATTATTTGTAAGCAAAGGCAAGTGACAATATTCTTTTAGAAATTGTTAGCCAAGGTAGAGTGGGTTCTATGGAACCGTCGTTCACCTTGCCGAACTTTTCTAAAAGAGAGAAATATACTATCTAAGTTATCTCTAATTATTTAGTGTTTAGAATTAGATGCAAGTCGTTTTCAATAGATCTACTAATAGCAAAGAATTAGATTTAGAAAATCTGGCCTAATAGTTGAAGCACGCTAGGCACTGTCCCAATAAACTTATTGCCCCCCTCGTGCGGTCTCGTAGCAATGGTTCTCGGAGATACGACGACCCCTGTCAGGCGACCTCCTTCTCGTCGGCACGACTTCTAGAAGGCTTTGCAAACCTCGATGAACTTTCAGGAACCCAGCGACTCGACGAAGATCTTCTCGAAGCATGGAGGCTGCACCGCAGCACAGCTAGCTTTGATCCTAAAAAGGGTGTCTTCTCGGAGCAAGGGACCAGCACCACAGCACAAGCTTGCGAGAACGAGAGAGGCAGAGGCAAAGGCAGAGAGTAATTTTGATTTTCGGACTGTACCTTCTCTATGGCTGCACTGGGCCTTATATAAGACTCGGGCAATTAATAGAGGGCTGAATGAGAGGAGCGGTTCATGGACTGTGATTAAGCCCATTAAACTCTCAAATTACAGCTCGCAGAGAGCAGCCTTGTAACGGCTAGCATGCAGCAACGGGTCGCATGCATAACGGCTAGTAGTCAAAAAGGAAAATAATAAGGATACTCCAACAACTGTTACAGCTGATGTTCAAGAGCTTGCAGAAGGGTGCTCGAGCCGGCCGGGGGCTCGAAAGCCGCGCTGCTGCCATTATATGCCGAAGGAGGAGAGGAAGAAGTCGGTCTCGTGGACGGAGATGGAGCACAGGTATATTCAAGAACCCTAGCCTTCTTGGGTCAAGAAGATATATATAGAGCATTGCAGGGCCTAGCTAACTAACTTTTTTTTCTTTCTTTCTTTCTTTTTGGATGTAGGCTTTTTCTGCAAAGGCTTCAGGAGTGCGTGAAGGGAGATTGGAAGGGGATATCTAGATTTTGGGTGTTGACGAAGACACCATGGCAGGTGGCGAGCCATGCTCAGAAGTTTCTCAAGCGCCAGAACGGCGGGGGCAAGTCGACGAGGAGGAGCATACATGACATTACCGATCCCTAAAACGAAGAGAATTAAGATTTCTTGACTCGATCTGTAGCACTCTCGATCTATTTTGATTCTTTAAAATTAAGTACTTTTTATTTTAGAGAGATTATTGTTGTCATTGATCTCTAGCTTGAACGTACGTCAACCAATATACACCGGCAGGTCCCCGGATCCGATGCTGGCCACCGGACCAATACCTTCTTCCGCCCGGAACCTTGTGCCATGCGCCTCAAGAGTACGTCGGAATCCTGCATGCAAAATCTCAAATAGGGTTTATCTTTTAAGATAATGGCTCTCGAACTCCGCAAGTTATGCAATTTGGAAGTCTCACCTTCTCCCTCATCTTCGGGGCCACAAAGTAATTGGGGTCATTGATGGAAGCACCCCCTGCTCACCCATGCAATCTCATTCAAACTTCCACTAATTCTCTCTCGTCCATCAATCCGGCGCTCACACTTTGGTAGCGGCAGGACCAACTTCTCCTATGTTGGCAAGTCATGCTTTACCTTTTTCTTCGTCTTCCACCAAAATTATTGTAAGTGAGGGGGGGGGGCGGGTGGTGGATTAGTCCCACCATTGGACACTAAATATCCCTTGAGTTGTCCAATTAATGCCTCTCACCCTCTACTTTACCAAGGTGGGACTAATCCACCAACACCCCCCCCCCCCCCCCCCTCCCTCACGTACAGGTCAATCTTTTTGTGGTTCTTGTCACGTGGATGATAAAAGTGTGGGGACCACACCCGGCAGGTGAGTGCTACGATTAGGCTTTGATACCATGTGAGATTTTCTCTATCCCAAAAAAGCTAGGTATAGAGATGAGGTCCCATCATACATATAAGGATCATTTTCGCCCGCATCTTTTGCTTTAAAAAACATGCCGTTAGAATGGTGGAACATTATAAAGCTCGCTTTGTACCTAAAGGCTACAATCAAGTCGAAGGTGTGGACGTCCATGATACATTTAGTCCCGTGGTAAAACCTACCACAGTTCGAAATATTCTTGCAATTGTTATTGGAGAAAAATGGTATAGTCGTCAAGTGGATGTCAACAATGCTTTCCTTTATAGTCACTTGCAAGAGGAGGTCGACATGTCACAACCTCCATGCTTCATCAATAGACGGTTTCCCAACCATGTTCGGCTTTATCAATAGACGGTTTCCCAACCATGTTTGTCACCTTTGGAAATCAATATATGGCCTCAAGCAAGCACCATAGGCATGGTTTGCTCAACTTGTCACATTTTGTTTTACCAAAGTTGGATTTACGGCCTCCAAAACAATACATCACAATTTATCATGAGAAGCTCTAGCATTACACTATGTATTAATATATGAGATGGCATTCTCATCACAGGAAGCACCATCAATACTGTACAATCTCTCATTAACTCCTTGGCACAAGAGTTTGCTATCAAAGATCTCGGATCTCTTGGATACTTTCTTGGCATTGAAGTTGTTCCTACCGATTGTGGTCATCTTCTTTCACAAAGACGATACCTTACTAGTCTACTTCAAAAGATGAACATCGATGCGGCAAAACCAATCTCTAGCCCACTTGTTCCATCATGCAAATTATCTGCAATTCAAGAAGAAACGTTTCGGGATGTTTCATTATATCGAAGAACGGTTGGACTTGGCACCGTTCAATATATATGCCACCATCAGTAGACCAGACATAACCTTATCTATAAAACATGGCACGATGGTATTGTGCTGATTAGACAAAATGAAACGCTGAGTAGACAAAATCATGCATGCTTACTAGACAAAATATTCAAACTAACAAAAGCTAACAAAGAAACATAGAGAGAATCAGTAATACAAAATTTTAGAAAAACCTAGCTCATCTGAAAAAAAAAAAAACATGTTCACACCCCAATCCCAAATCGGAAAACTGTGATCCCCTCCCTTCACGCCCCCCTCCCGCGCCGGTAAGATCGCCCCCCTCCCTCGCCGGTAAGATAGCAAATGTCCCCGTAGCTTTGCTTGCCGCTATCACCGCGCCCATCGTTGCCTCTGCATTTGCACCGTGCAAAATCGGTGTGTATGTGGCTATGTCGCCATCGTGTCTTTCGAATCATGTTCCGTTAAGGAACACATTGCTCCAAAACCATCACATTTGTACTAGCGAAAATCTAAACCCGTCACATCCCAATTATATTTTGATGGAAAGAATCGACGTAAGAAGTATTGGGTTTGGATTAAAGAGAAACACTAAACATAGTAAGAATTAGTATCATTTTAACTAAAAAAATAAAAGTAATGTGCCTAAAGTCACTGACAACAGATCAGAGGGATGAAAAGGACGGATAACATATCTGTTTAGCCTAAAGTCCCTGAGAACATATCGGTTTCAGTAAAAAAAGCTACCAAATTAAATGTCCAAAACGTCCTCACCCCTGTCCTCCTTCTTTCTCCTGGTTTTTCCCGAACAGCGGTGGAGAAGGTGAGCACGAGCAGCATAGGTGGTGAGCAACGACGGCGAGCAGTGGAGACGAGAAGGAATGGGTTTGATTTAGGTTCGGTCTATGTTTAGGGTTCATCCAATGGCCTATAGATCTTAGGGGTTCAGTTAAAGATTAGTTTAAGAATGGAGTGGCATGAAACCTAAAGTCGAAATGCAATGAGAGGTATTTTGTCCATTTTTGTCTTGACATTTTCCTATCCTTTAGCTAAAACTGATATGTTTTCAGGACCTCTCACTAACTCCACGCAAAAAATAAGTAAATTCTACACTATTTCTTAAAAATTATATTCATATATGGAAGGAAACTTGTGGTCTATGGAAAGTGCAACTAATGTTAATTGATATGTGTGTATAATTTGGCCAGATTTGTGGCAAGATAAGGTAAACCCAACCCCATCCCAAACCTCGATCGGGTTTTTTCAAGCAATTCCAAACCCATTTAATTTCATCCCAAACCCGTCCCAATAGGATCAAGTCGGGTTACTCGCTTAACTCGTTTAATTGCCATCGCTACTAGTGCCATTTCCTTCTTCCGTTCACGATGACAAATACCTAGGAAAAAAAATTGGTAATACACGGTTTTCAAGTTCTAAGGGTATTGATCCTTACTGATGCAGCCAGGGCTAGGAATGCCTTGGTGTGGGGTCATGGAAGCTCGGTGGACATTTGTCCTCTAATTATGTCAAGCTTGTAGCTCTGGGATCGAATGCAGGGGGTGTCCAAACAGTGGGTAACGAGGACAGCAAATGGTGCTGCCCACTGGCTGGCGCAGGAGGCCTAGGGTGTCTGGGGATGGGGGACGTTGGAAGGCCGAGATCCCTCAAGTCATTGTTGCCCTCGTGTATCAGGAGGGAGGGGAAGGGCGTTGGAGGTAGAGGGGAGATAGAGGAGAAGGAAGGGGCTTTGACAGCACTGTCGAGGGGGAAGGGGGGGGGGGTGTGGCGGGGGCGTCGGGGAGCGCGGATAGAAGAAGGCGAAGAAGGTTGTGGGGGAAAGAAAAATTCTAATTTTTTTGGGTAGGGACTTATCACTGATCAGTCCAAACAAGTCCCATTTCGCAATAGTCCCTAGGCAAGAAAAAGAGCACCTGTTGTAAAAGGGTATGGGTTAGATGTTGTACTTGTGTAAAAGTCGTACTTGTACGTGGACTTCCCAGGAGGATACCCATCCTAGTATTTTTCTCATCTAAACACGCTTAATTATGGAGTTCTTATAAAACCACAGTGACTCAAGGTTTTAAAAACACATCTTATATGTTTGGAATGTGAAGTTATATTTATAGCTCAGAATCTCGTTCACTACAGGTGATGTGGGACTAATTCGTGTCCCGATTCCACACGTGAAAAAAAAATCCACATGGAATCCGAAGGGGAATAAACCAGTGCCTTTTCATCCCACCAGAAATATATGGCATTTTGACTTTTCCCCCAAAATATATATGGTATTTGGATATACCCCCTAAATAAATATATACACTTCCAATTTGACTTACCACCTAAATTACTATATAATATTAACCAGAATGGGGGTATGTCTAAATATCATATAGTTATGGGGGTGTTAGTCAAATTTTTGAAGAAGTTAGACTTAAATATCATATCTTTTGAGGGGTCTGGGTATGTCTAAGTACGATTAATTTAGGACGCATGCCCAAGCACGTACCAAATTGTTTTGGGGTGGGCAAGTCAAAATTAACCAAAATATTTTGAGTCACCAAGTTAAGGACTAGCAATTATAATTAGTTTTATAGTAGATGGCACCTCAACCATCGTTTTTTTCTCCCTTCCTTATGTTTCTTCTACTTGCATGATTTTTAAGAAGCTCATTACGGCTATATAAGGATCAAAATTTTGAAATTGAATCTATCTCGGATTTCTAAAAGATCGAAACACTACAAAAAAAATATTTTTTACCGACGGAATATATCCGTCAGTAAAGTTAGTTTTCCGTTGGTAAAGATTTATCGCGACGGAAGTCATTTCCGTCGCTAGGCTGTCGGGAAAAAAGGCGTTGGAAAAAATCGGCGACGGACACAAAATATCCGTCGGTATTAAATATTAATACCGACGAATATTTTCTGTCCGTCGGTAATATATGAATATTTAATTAAAAATATAAAAGATTTTTGCCGATGGGATATTATCGTCCGTCAGCAATATATAAGGTTATTACCGACGGACGACAATTGTCCTCACCGTCGTCACTGCGCCAGTCGGCAACTCCGCATCCTGCTAGATAGCAGGTGTCCCCACAGCTTTGCTTGCCGCCATCACTGCACCCATTGTTGCCTCTGTATCTGCACCGTGCAGATTGGTGTGTATGTGGCTATGTCGCCACCGCGTCTTTCGATGCGTGTATACCGCACCCGTTGGTGCCTGTTGTAGCTCGTGTATTCTGTGCGTGGATATTCTATAATAACTTTAATAAACATAACTTTGGTTATTGTTTTAATTAGAATACTGCTTTGGTATGCATCATGTGAATATGTGATAGCATATGTTTTCGTCGGGGTTCGACGTAGAATATGTATATGAGTTGTGCTATGTATCATCTCTTTGAAGGAGCTGCACTAAATAATAATCTATTATTGCATGCCAAAGGGGGGCGGATCTCGGGTTTATTTTAATGTATTGATTATTATTGTGAGTGTGGATTATGAAGTCTTAGATAGGCGAGGGTGGAGGTTGACCACCCTCGATTTTCTGGCCATATTTTTAGGATTCCGTCTTTGTTCTGTTTAGAAAAATTGAACATGAGTTAGCACTTGCTCAGAGCGTGTTAGCTTTTCAGTCACAAAAAGAAGAAGATAAGTGATCCAGGATTCTACACATATTACTTGGGCAAGCGGTGCCATGAAATACGAAGACCCAGCGAAAGCACGCATGTTGGCGATGATCCGGATCGTCATTGGGAGGTCGTGCAAAATAGAAGAACATGATATCTTGGCAATGCTATTCAAAGAACCCCGATGATAATTAGTTCATCAGTTTTTAAAGAACCCCAATGATAATTAGTTCATCAATTTTTGTTTGTGGGTCTTTCTCTTGATCAGACTTAGGGTTATTACTTAGTTTATAGGATTATTTGTATCTCTATACGCTTCTAACACATGGGAATCTAGTGTCTATCTAAAAGAAAAGTGGCCGGTAACCGCCCTTGTGGCAGTTCAATAGTCGATTACTATGCACTGAGGATAGACACATTATTAGATTTGTTAGGAATGGACTTGTCGGGGGAAAAATCTCTAGCCTGGTCGCTCAACCTATAGGACAAAGAAAATGCGAGAACGGCTGGCTCCTTGAGGAGCGCAGACCCTCCGATGCTCAAGTCAGTGAAGATTCAAATAAGGGAGAGCTGTAGTAGTCGAAAAATGTCAGGGATTCTAAGTTTCGAACCTATACTTTGGAGTCGATGGTCATACCTTTATAGACCTTTTGCAGACCGCCAGAGTTCGACACGTGGCTGCTCTTTTCCGCACATTCTACACCTTCACGTGCTAACCCACATGGGCCCTTTAATGGCCTTTATCATTTAGCCTGCCAAGTGGTGGTGAGGGGGAACGCATCGGTCTTGTCCATGCCAGGTGGATATTCTGGAAGTCTCCAGTCTGGGGTGTTCTAGATTGACCTTGGCCGGCTATAGGGCTCACAATTGCCCACGTAGCTCCACGGGGTTGGTGACATCTGTCAATTTCGTATCGCCTTATTGTAGGCGACTGTGGACGCGGAAAAAAGCGCAGGTCGTCTTTATTGCGAATCACACGAGATTACAATTGTGGCCGGGACCCGGGTGGCTCGGGTGTCGCGAGTCCGGGTTGCGGCGAGTTTTGATCAGGGGATTGTGGGAAAGATCTTCTGGGGGATCCCTTTGATCCGCGTCTCCACGTGGTGTTCGTGCGAGAGCTCTGAAGGGGCTGCCCAGGACAGGGGTTTTACAGGGAGAGGGTTTTGGAGAGGCTAAGGAATGTCCACCATTGCTTTGTCCCTTCCGTGCTTCGCGCTTTCTCGGCTAGGGGGTTTTTGGCTTCGTTCCTCGGTCTTCGCATCTTCCTCGTTCCTTGCTTGACCTCGGTATCCTTGATCATCGATTCGCGGTGTCGATCGAGCTTTTGGCGTTGGCTTTGGCTTTGGCTTTTTGGCTTTGACTTGGCTCCGGCGTGGCTCTGGCTTTTGCTTTGCTTCGGCGCTTGCACTTGGACGTAGCTGGGAGAGACTTGCGATGCTTTCGTTCTTCCGGACTTCGCGTCGTTTCGGCTAGAACGTGCGGTGCTTTTGCTCGTGGCCGGTGTAGTCGCTTGGCTTTGGCACTTGCGTTGCTTTGGCGCGGGCTTTACTGGGGCTTTGCTTTGGCTTCTTGCGTTGGCTTTAGCTTCGGCGTCAACTCGATCTTCTTCTTCGAACGACGTGGGCTACTTCTTCAGTGCTTCGATGATTTGCGTGTCGACTGGACTTCTCTTCTTCTCCGGGCTTCTTTGGCGTGATCGTAGTCGAAGAATGCTTTCGAAGATGGTAGGGGTAGCACCGACCCCGTGCGACGGTTGTGGCGTCGGCTTTTGTTGATGAAGACGACGAGGGTAGCGACGGTCTCCGTGCGACGGTTGTAGCGTCGACTTTTGTTGATGAAGACGACGGGATAGCGACGCTTCAGACGATCTGCTCCAGGCTTTCTTCTTCGTGGATGGGGCAGGCGTTACTCGAAGACGACGGGGTGATGACGCTTCGCTTCTCTCCTCCGGGCTTTGGGGCTTGATCGGGATCGAGGATTTGTTGGAGCCGACGGGGTAGTACCGCTCCTCTTCTTCTCCGGGCTTTAGGGCTTGATCGGAGTAGAAGCTTGTTGGAGACGACGGGGTAGTGCCGCTCCTCTTCTTCTCCGGGCTTTTGGGCTTGATCGGAGTCGAAGCTTGTTGGAGATGACGGGGTAGTACCGCTCCTCTTCTTCTCCGGGCTTTTGGGCTTGATCGGAGTCGAAGCTTGTTGGAGACGACGGGGTAGTGCCGCTCCTCTTCTTCTCCGGCCTTTGCTTCTGGCGTCTTCGGAGTCGAAGGGTTCTTCTTCTCCGAGCTTTCTTCTTCGTGCACGGAGTCGAAGGGATGATCTTCGTGTGCAAGGGTCTTCACGTTGATGAGGACTTTCAGTAAGCCGATCCCTCGGGACAGGCTTGACTGTGCCTCGTGAAGCCTTGGGTCGATGAAGAAGCGTCTCCTCTTCTGCAGAGCTCTGGCGTTTCGTCTTCAATTTCCCGACCATTTTTTCCTTCCCCCACCCCCTCTATTTATAGGCAAAGAGGTGGGGAGAGAGATATGGGAACTTTTTAATTTTAAATCCCTTTTGTATCTCTCTCATAATTACCCGGATTTTATTCATCCATTGATGAGGGGAATAACATTTAGTTGTTTTCCTTTTCTGGCGGGTGCAATTATGGCTGGATTTTGCGCACGAAATCGATGGCGATCGGGCGCTTCGTCTTGTGCGTCGGATCGAGGGATCGGCGCAGATCCGCGTGTGTGCAGACGTCATACGCTACCTCCCCCCGCGCATGGCGGTATTTCTTTCCTTTTCTTTCTTTTCTTTCCTTTTCTTTTCTTTCCTTTTCTTTTCTTTCCTTTCTTTTCGTTCCTTTTTTCTTTTCTTTCTTTTCTTTTCTTTCCTTTTCTTCCCTTTCCTTGCAGGGCCGGCCGGCCCCCCCATGGGGTTCGGGTCCTACTAGGGCCGGCCCCATGTGGCTCGGGTCCTAGTAGGGGCCGGCCCCATGGGGTTCGGACCCTAGTAGGGGCCGGCCCCCCTTGGCGCATGGGGTCCGCTCCTCTTTGCCAGGTGCGAGTCGGGTCTGCGTGTCGGGTTTGCATTCGCGTCGGCACACGTAAGTCGGGTTCGGGTCCGACGAAATTCGTGTGTCTACAGCGACCTCTGTGGGCAAGAAGGTAAACTCCTTTGCTGTTACATAATTGAGCAAGCTCCTGGGTGAGCTATGGGTGTTGAGCATTCTGAGTGGTTCTTTAAACTATGCTAGGGGCAACCTCTTCCGTGCGCGAGCCGATCGCGTGGGTTAGGGTGAGATATGGGTGTTCACAGATATCCTTCTAAACTTTCTTTTAGCAAGAGGTGATCTCTCCGCTTGTGATCTGATCGTGTGCGGTTTGATCTGTATTCAAGCTGCTTGTGAACTGACCGCGTGCGAGCTGCTTTCTATTCAATCTTTGTGCGAGCTGACCGCGTGCGAGCTGACCACATATCAGCTATTTTCCCCATCCTAGCTACATGCGAGCTGACCGCGCGTGGGCTGTTCCTATGGGTGAGTTGTGTGCGAGTTGATCGTGTGTGAGCCGTTTCCCTATTCAAGCTGCGTGTGAGCTGACCACGTGCGAGTTGTCTATGGGCGCCGAGTTCCAAGACTTGTTTTGGTCATTACCCAAAAAGTAGGGTTAGCCTTGTATATCGAAATCATATTAGGGGGGGGGCTTTTTCTTAGGACACCCGAGGTCGCCCAGAGTGTTCCCCAGGATAAAGGCGGTCTTTCTCGCTGCTGCCACGTGGATGATGAACTGGTGATATTTTCTCGTACGAGTATTACCCACTCCTGAGGGAATGGCTAGACATAGCCCCGCTCGCTCAAGAGTCTGGTGAGGTCGTCTCGGTTTGAGTTGCAGGCAGACGAGTTGGTCTCTGATGGATCTGTGCATGAGCTGATCAATTTACAGAGGTTGCGTACGAGCTGATCACGTGCGAGCTGTTTCTCTATTCCGAGCTATTTCCTGAGGGCGAGGTTACTACCAAAAGGATTTGTATCTTTCGCTTGTCAAATCTCATTAATGCGGCGTTAGACCGGGACCCGAGGAGCTGGATCTCATCATGAGGCCTCATGGGATCTTGTATGGCACTGAGACACGCATCGTTTATCGGTCGATCAGAGACCCGATAGAGATGACACCGCTGGCGCAATCTTAGTTCTCACGCACGCGTGAGGACACATGGCATGTTATGATTAGGGAGTCGGGATTTGTCGCATCGTCCACCGCGGTGTCGCCTTGCTTGCCGCCCTCACCATTAAATGCTGATCGTTTCTCCAGCCTTGAATGCGTCTATAATAGGGGGTGGGTAAGAGTTTCTATCCCTCTTTACTACGAACAGCTCTCCCTTCCAACTCGCTCTTAAATCTACTTCGGCCTTCTTCTCTCTTTTCGATGGCAACCTCCGTTGCTTCTGGTTTCACAGTAGTGATGAGCATGGTCGCGACCCTGGTAGCAGCTCAAGTAGTCCCCGCTCCTGCGCCTGATCTCTCTGTCCAAGAAGTCCCTCCGCCTCTGGAGATCGAAGTTCAGGCACCAGAGCAAAGAGACGACGGTGGTCTAGCTCAAGGACTCCATCAGCCTACCGGTTGCTGAGAGTATCCGTGCAACCATCGACCTCCCCACCAACCTTCTGGTTGCTGAGATGCCACTCTGAGGGAGACCACGGTTAGGGACCGTGGTCTCCGTGGGGCTGCTATGGTCTGGGCTCAGGCTCCCTTTGAGCCACCTCGTAGGCGAGTTCATGGAGCTGACGGGATTGTGCCCTGCTCAGCTCACGAAGAACTCCTGGGGGGTGTTGTACGGGCTGTCTCAGCTCGAGGCCGCCCTCTACGTGAGATCGTGTGTTGATTTTTGAACGAATGGTTAAATCTATTCGGTTTATTTTTGTCCAGTCATCTTGTCCTAGTCAGCATTCGTTTTGTCTAGTCAGCACAAAACTGACGTAACATGTTATATAGATATATATTATATATATACTAGTAAATGCCCGTGCCTGTCGGCACTACAGTGGGTCGCCTTCGGCGGCCACACAGCCCCTAAGCATCGCCACCCCCTTCCCCCCCACCCGCAACCCCCGAAACCAAATCATCTGCCCTATTTATCTGCCACATCGTTTTCCCCCCATGTCACAGCTATCTGATACACTATACTCGTCCAAAACTATCGGCGGTTTTGGCAGTTTCGATCAGATTCGATCGAAGTTTTGATGGTTTTGGCATTTTCAACCAAAATTTCGACGGTTTCGATAGTTTCAACCAGAGTTTCGGCCAGAGTTTCGACGATTTCGATAGTTTCAGTAGGTTTCAGTGGTTTCGGTAGTTTCGGTCGGTTTTGACTGGGGTTTTGGCAGTTTTGGCCGGAGTTTTAGCAGTTTCAGTCGCTTTTGGCAGTTTTAGTCTATTTCGACTGGAGTTTTGGCGGTTTTCACAGTTTTGGCGATTTCAGAAGTTTCAGCGGTTTCGACGGTTTCAGCAGTTTCGATCGGTTTCGACCGGAGTTTCAATGGTTACAACGGTTTTGGTAGTTGCAACAGTTTCAGCAGTTTCAATCGGTTTCGGTTGGAATTTTAATGATTTCGACGGTTTCGGCAGTTTCGATGGTTTGGCAATTTCGATGATTTCGACAGTTTCGGCGGTTTCGATAGTTTCGACGATTTTGGCAGTTTCGACGATTTTGGCAGTTTCGTCGATTTTGACAGTTTCAGCAGTTTCGACAGTTTCAGTAATTTCAGTCGATTTCGGCTATTTCAGTAGTTTTGGCGGTTTCGGTAATTTCGATGGTTTCGTCGATTTTGGCAGTTTCAGTAGTTTTGACGGTTTCGGTTGTTTCGACGATTTTGGTGGATTTGACGGTTTCAGTAGTTTCGGTGATTTCGATAGTTTCGGCGATTTCGGTGGTTTCGATAGTTTCATCGGTTTCGGTAGTTTCATCGGTTTTGGCAGTTTCGACGGTTTCGACAGTTTCGACAGTTTCAACGATTTTGACAGTTTCAGTAGTTTCGCCGGTTTTGGTAGTTTCAACAGTTTCGACAGTTTCGACAGTTTTGGCAGTTTCGACGGTTTCAGCAGTTTCGACTGTTTCGGCAGTTTTGAAGGTTTTGGTAGTTTCAGCAGTTTCGACGATTTCGACCGTTTTGGTGCTTTCGACAGTTTCGGTAGTCTCACTGGTTTCGACAGTTTCGTCAGTTTCGGCAGTTTTGGTGGTTTCGACGGTTTCGGTAGTTTCGACGGTTTCGGCAGTTTCGACGGTTTTGACGGTTTCGACAGTTTCAGCGATTTCGACGGTTTTGGCAGTTTCGATCGGTTTCGGCTATTTCAGCAGTTTCGGCAATTTCGACAGTTTCGACGGTTTTGGCAGTTTCTGTAGTTTCAGCGATTTTCGACGGTTTTGGTAGTTTCAACGGTTTCAGCGGTTTCAGCAGCTTCGGCGAGTTCGGTAGTTTCGTCGGTTTCGATAATTTCGGCGGTTTTGGCAGTTTCGGTAGTTTTGTCGGTTTCGGCAGGTTCGACGGTTTCGACAATTTTAGCGGTTTCTGCAGTTTCGGCGGTTTCAGCGGTTTCGACAGTTTCGGTGGTTTCCACGGTTACGGCAGTTTTGGCAGTTTCAGCTGCTTCGACGGTTTCGGCAGTTTCGGCAATTTTGAAGGTTTTGGCAGATTTGATCGTTTCGCCGGTTCAAATAGTTTCGACGGTTTTGACAGTTTCGACGGTTTCGGCAGTTTCGACGGTTTCGATTGTTTCGACGGTTTCGGCAGTTTCGACGGTTTCGGCAGTTTCGATAATTTCGATGGTTTTGGCGGTTTCAGTGGTTTCGGTAGTTTCGGCGATTTCGACAGTTTCGGCGGTTTCGGTAGTTCGCCGGTTTTGGCAGTTTCGATAGTTTCGGCGGTTTTGGTAGTTTCGGCAGGTTCGGCAGTTTCGGCGGTTTCGACAGTTTCGACTGGTTATGAAGGTTTCGACAGTTTCGACGTTTTCGGTAGTTATTAATATATCTTTATTGAATATTGACTTAACCCAAAACAAACACAGTGAATCTAACTTGAACTTAATTCGCACAATTCTCATGGACGGATATTTACAGAGTTTAGATAACATATTAATGATAAAATTGAAAATATTCCACTCGTTTTGCATGTCAGCTAACTAAAATTGAAAACATACCTTTCGTTTTGCATGTCAGCTAACTACAGGGGTCAATATGAAATATTTAAATAAGTAAGATGTTTATATATATATTCACATTGACAGGGTTTATGTATAAATAGAGAAGATTCTACTGGGTTTTTTTATAAAAAAACGCATATTTTGAAAAATATGAGCTCGACGGCCTAATCCTGTTTGAAGACGGAGAGGCTTTCGGCTCAACCGCCATCGTGCGGCGCCAGAGTCGCCCATCCTTATAAATACAGCTCCTCAACTCAATCACGTACCCACCGTTGGTTCTCTGATGCTCCAGATTACGGATGAATCCCACCGCCCTCCTCCGCCTCCCATCTGGACCTGGGCGGAGGAAAAACTCTTTGAGAATTCTCTTATGGACGATAGACCGGACCGATGGGAACGGATCGCGGCACAACTTCCCGGCAAGAGCCCGGAGGTTGTCGCCGAGCACTACGAGGCATTGATTTCCGACCTAGAACTAATCAACTCCGGCGTGCTTGGATTCCCGGATTACATGGATAGCAGCAGCCTGCAGGGTCGCGCGGCGCCCGACGATGCCGGTGCCTCGGATTGTTCCAAGGATACTCCAACAACTGTTACAGATGATGTTCAAGAGCCTGCAGAAGGGTGCTCGAGCCGGCCCTCGAAGGGGGCTCGAAAGCGCCGTTATATGCCGAAGGAGGAGAGGAAGAAGTCGGTCCCGTGGACGGAGATGGAGCATAGGTATATTCAAGAACCCTAGCCTTCTTGGGTCAAGAAGATATATATAGAGCATTGCAGGGCCTAGCTAACTAACTTTTTTTTCTTTCTGTCTTTCTTTTTGGATGTAGGTTTTTTCTGCGGGGGCTTCAGGAGTGCGTGAAGGGAGATTGGAAGGGGATATCTAGATATTGGGTGTTGACGAAGACACCATGGCAGGTCGCGAGCCATGCCCAGAAGTTTTTCAAGCGCCAGAACGGCGGAGGCAAGTCGAAGAGGAGGACCATACATGACATTACCGATCCCTACTACTAAGAGAATTAAGATTTCTTGACTCGATCTGTAGCACTCTCGATCTATTTTGATTCTTTACAATTAAGTACTTATTAATTTAGAGAGATTATTGTTGTCATTGATCTCTAGCTTGAACGTACGGCAACCAATATCCGCCGGCAGGGCCCCGGATCCGATGCCGGCCACCGGACGAATACCTTGCCTTCTGCGGCTGATGATCGACATTCAGGTAGACCTCAAGAGTACGTCGGAATCCTGCATGCATGCAGAAGAGATGGTGAAAATCTCAAATAGGATTTATCTTTTAAGATAATGGCTCTTGACTAAATTAAAACAAAGAGCTCAGGGGTTGACCCTGGTACGTGCATCACAGCCGCATGCAGTCGGCTGGACTATGATTTGTTGGGAAAACACATGATTCACTTCCGTTTTGCCTACCATTGTGCGGCTGTGATGCACGCCAGGGACACCGACCGGGCATACCGACTAGAGGAGATCTAAACTCAAAACCAAATCATCAGTATACGCAATGACTTGTAGGGGGGGGGTATGTTGAGCTATGCCTTAACCACCGAAGTCAAGTTATCTCCTCCTGATCTAGCGATACCCATAGTCATGCATTAAGTTAGGGTTCGGCAATAATTCGACTAATGCAAAGTTCGGAAAAAGTCGGTATAAATCAAAATATTTTGAATAAAAACCGATAGAAAGATCGGATTCGGAATTCAATCGACTAGGACAGTTTGAAAAAAATTGATCCAATAGAAAAAATTTAAAGAACTAAGCAAAGATATAAGTCTTGTTTGATGCCTTCTGACCAAATTGTTATGTAGTTCCTGTATTAATCGGTGTTTTGTCACGCGCCAGAGTTGTACACCGGACCATCATCATTTTCAACATTGTTGTGCCTATATCACCCCCTAAGTTATTGCCCATTGATGACGTTGTGCGCTTACTATTGAAAATTGAATCGTTCTATACTAGCAAACTTAGGACTTAATCAAATTCTTAATATTAAAAGATTGGTTGTTTAGCAACTATATTATTTGTAAGCAAAGGCAAGTGACAATATTCTTTTAGAAATTGTTAGCCAAGGTAGAGCAGGTTCTATGGAACCGTCGTTCACCTTGCCGAACTTTTCTAAAAGAGAGAAATATATTATCTAAGTTATCTCTAATTATTTAGTGTTTAGAATTAGATGCAAGTCGTTTTCAATAGATCTACTAATAGCAAAGAATTAGATTTAGAAAATCTGGCCTAATAGTTGAAGCACGCTAGGCACTGTCCCAATAAACTTATTGCCCCCCTCGTGCGGTCTCGTGGCAATGGTTCTCGGAGATACGACGACCCCTGTCAGGCGACCTCCTTCTCGTCGGTACGACTTCTAGAAGGCTTTGTAAACCTCGATGAACTTTCAGGAACCCAGCGACTCGACGAAGATCTTCTCGAAGCATGGAGGCTGCACCGCAGCACAGCTAGCTTTGATCCTAAAGAGGGTGTCTTCTCGGAGCAAGGGACCAGCACCACAGCACAAGCTTGCGAGAACGAGAGAGGCAGAGGCAAAGGCAGAAAGTAATTTTGATTTTCGGACTGTACCTTCTCTATGGCTACACTGGGCCTTATATAAGACTCGGGCAATTAATAGAGGGCTGAATGAGGGGAGCGGTTCATGGACTGTGATTAAGCCCATTAAACTCTCAAATTACAGCTCGCAGAGAGCAGCCTTGTAACGGCTAGCATGCAGCAACGGGTCGCATGCATAACGGCTAGTAGTCAAAAAGCAAAATAATAAGTGACAGGTTTAAAAGGAAAAATAAAAATAAGGCAGGTGCAAAGCAGCCCATTTCGGAGGTGCTATCGTGTTCGGATCCGCAAGCGCACACACACGCACCGCACAGCCCCAGCCCCAGCCCAAGCCCGGCCCAGCTCGGCTCGGCATAGCACGCATGCGTGCGCGTGTGTGAGCTAGTGGAGTCTCTCCTCTAGTGTGATGACTAGTGGGGTGAAGAGTGGAATCCCTTATAAATTGGTAGAAGATTTCTCCCCTTATCGATATGGGACTAAACCCTTAAGTGTTTTGTGTGGTTTTCAAGCACACACCCAACAATCCTACATATGTGTTTAAAATCACTAAATATGAAATAATGAATAAAAATTTCAAATTGTAAAATAAAAAGACTTTGCTGGATTCTTTATACAACACAGTAGGTATGGGTACTTTTCGGTTTGAACCTCCATTACTTAGTACAGTTGTATACATCCATGAGGACTTGGTGAACTACGCCTTGAACCAGTCTCATTTATCGGGTTTCTACAAGTAGTACACGTAGTAAAATTTTCGATGGTTCTAAGCGGGTTGCGCTATTGATGGCCTTGCGCATATATCTTTTCGTGTATGTTTCTAGGAAACAGCCCTAGTCCTAGAGTTGTAGCCTTACAACTACATACATATAGGTAAGTCCTAATAGGGTTGTGAGCAAGGTGACACCCCGCCTTATGGGTCTTGGACTTATTAAGAGTTTTAAACTCATCCTACCCCTTGCTTTTAATAAGCACTGACGTCATAGAGACGGGAACATTATTCAGTGTTCCTTATTTTTAATCACTACTACAGTTTGTTTCTACCCATTGAACCTCTGTGAGATTGGGTTCCCACTGTAGTGATTTTTCTTTTGGGCTTAATCTCATTCCCCTTGACGATTCTAAGGCCACAATCCTAGGAAGATCCTTAGTTAGATGATCCGCCAAATTCTTTTCGGATCTAATAAAGTCTAGGGCTATTTTTTCATTTTATATCTTGTATCTGAGAGATCTATGTCTCACTTTCAAATGTCGATTGATTTTTACATCAGTATTTTCTTGATTATATTTATCAATAGTTGATCGACAATCACAATAGATAGATATAGCCGGTAAAGGCTTTTCTATCAATGGGATCTCATATAGGAGATCTCGAAGTCATTCTGCTTCTATACTAGTGTTATCTAGTGCTATCATTTTCGATTCCATGGTACTCCTAGCTATAACGGTCTGTTTGGTAGATTTCCAAGATATGGCTCCACTTTTTAGTAGGAAATACAAACCCGATTGTGGACTTAATATATATCGAGTCACTAATCCAGTTGGCATCAGAGTATCACTCTAATACAGTTGGATATCCACTATAGTGGAGACCATATGATATGGTTTCCTTAAGGTATCTAAAAATTCTTTTTAACACGTTCTAATGGGACTCATTCAGGTTAGACGTATAACGACTAAGTCTATTTACCGTGTAAGCGATATCGGGTCGAGAATAGTTTGCTAGAAAATCTAGCGATCCTATGATTTGAGCATACTCGCTCTGTAGTTTAGGAAGTCTAGTGTTCTTTATCAGATGGGTATTTTGATTATATGGTGTGGATACCGGTTGGCAATCAAAGTCATAGAATTTTCTAAGGATTTTTTTAACATAGTGGAATTGGGATAGTACTAGTCTATTGTCCTTCCTAATGATTTTGGTGTTCAGAATAGCATCGGCTTATCCTAGATCTTTTCGTGTCAAGTTTTGGGATAGAAACTGTTTGATGTCATTTATGATTTGTATATTTGAACCAAATATTAGGATATCATCAACATATAGACATAAGATGACAACAATGTTACCATCTACTTTATGGTATACACATTCATCCGTTGTATTGATATCAAATCCATAGGATAAGATAATTTCATCGAATTTCATATGTCATTGTTTTGGGGCTTGTTTAAGTCCATAGAGGGATCGAATTAACTTATACATCTTTCCCGCTTGTCCAAGTACAGTAAGTCCCTCAGGTTTGTCCATGTAGATTTTCTCATTAAAGGTGCTATTTAGGAAAACAGTCTTAATATCTATTTGATATATGACTAGTCTATAGATTGAAGCTAAGGCGATGAGAATCCTAATCGTGGTTATCCTAGCAATAGGTGAGTAGACATCAAAGTAGTCTACCCCAGGTTTTTGGTAAAGCCCTTGGCTATAAGTTGTGCCTTAAATTTATCTATGGTACCGTCGAGTCTAAGTTTCTTCTTAAATACCCATTTACATCCTATGGTTTTGAAACCAGGAGGTAAATTAGTGAGTTCCCAGATATGGTTTTGAAATATGGATTGGATCCCGTTATCTATAACTTCCTTTCAAAATGGTGAGTCTATAGACTTCATTGTATCTGTATAGGTGGAAGGAGAGTCCTCTACCAGAAGTGAATAGAAGTCATCAAAGACTTTTTTTACATGGGCATGTTTACTTTTCCTAGGTTCGGTTTGGGTTACCGATTCAGTCTGGTCTTCAGGTTCTAATTGGACTTCGGGTTCGATCTGGGTTACCTGATTAGAACTAGAGGCCTGATTACTGGTATCGATCTTAGTGTTGATCCTAGTTTTGTAAAGGAGAATATTTTTAAAGTATGAGGTATCTCTAGCTTCGATTATGGTGTTATTTGCTATTTCGCTTATTTCAGAGTTAAACACTAAAAATCAATTTACGTTACTATATAAAGCGTAATCGATAAATGGCATCTATAGTCTTAGGTCCTATCTTCTTCCTTTTATTATCGAGGATCTTTACCTTAGCTAGGCACCCCCATACTTTTAGATATTCTAAATTCGGTTTTCTATATTTTCATACTTCGTATGGGGGCAAGTCATTGTGTTTGAAAAGAATACCGTTAAGGATAAAATAGGTCGTCATTAGGGCTTTCCCCCATAAGTTCTTTGCCACTCCAGAGCTTATTAACATGGAATTGACCATGTTCATTAGGGTCCTATTTTTCCTCTCTGCTACACCATTGGATTGGGGAGTGTAAAGAGCTATGACCTCATGGAGTATTTCATAGTCTTCACAGTACTCACTTAGTTCGATTGAGGTATACTCCCCTCATCAGTTTGACCTAAGGATCTTAATGTTTTCGTCTAATTGATTCTCAACCTGAGCTCTGTAAATTTTACATTTGTTGAGTACTTTATCCTTAGTCTTAATAAGGTATAGGTGGCAATATTTTGAAGCGTCATCTATAAACGTTACAAAATATCTATTGCCACTTCTCGAGGTTCTCCCATAATCACAGGTATTGCTGTGAATTAGTTCAAGTATCTTAGAGTCTCGATCGACGGTTCTGAAGGGTTTCCTAAACTGTTTGGCTTCTACGCATATCTCGCATGACCTAGTCTTTGATGCCAAGTGGCCGAAGACTCAACATTCAAAATAGTAAAAGTAGGGTTAAAGACATTCAATTTAAATAAACCATCACAGAGAAATCATTTTCCAATAAAATTTGTTCTCTTAGTTATTACAACTTTATTAGACTCGAATACAAGCTTGTATCCATATTGTACTAACAAAGACCACTAATAAGATTTATCCTAATCTTCGGAATATGGTGGACTCCGCGCAAGGTTAAGGTCTTCTCCGATGTCAGCTTCTAATCGATCCATCATATCCTTAGTACACGAGCCGCAGTATTGTTCCCCATGCTTATAGCTCCTCCACCTTGAGACTTGATAAGTGGAAAACAAAGATTGATCAGAGCAAACGTGAATGTTAGCTCCTGTGTCAATCTACCAATCAAATGCTTGAAAGGTCAGGTTAACTTCAAGGGTGAAGAGAACAGACCTGAAAGCTGTTCCAGAAGAGCTAGCTCCAAAGGTCACCATGTTGACTTGGGAGGCGGGTGGCGTTGGACAATTCCTTTTTGGATTTGGAGGTGGTGATGTCTTCTTGTAGAAGCATTGGTTAGCCATGTGATTAGTCCGACCGCAGACATAGCAGCAGCGCACTCCTTCCTTCTTTTGGTTCTTGGGATGGTTAGGATTGTGGTTGCTATGGTAGGGCTTCTTGGTATAGGGTTTAGGCTTAGGGTGGAAGAGCTTCTTTTGAAACTTATGTCTAGGTTTTTGGAATGGCTTAGATGGTTGACCCTCTATGTTGTTGACCTTGGGTTTTGATTTAGAGGATCCCTTTTCCTTGAGCCTATGTTGCTCCTCAGTTCTAATAGAGTTTATAACTTGAGTTAGGGTTAGGTCACCTTGGGTATGACTTAGGTGTTTGGAAAACTCAAACCAAGAAGCAGGCAATTTGTCTATAAGGCAGGCTATTTGGAAGGTTTCATCAAGGATAGAACCATTAGTCTTCAGATGTTAGACTAGGTTCTCAAACTTATTAATCTGATCATTCATGGGTTTGGAGTCAACCATTTTGAAGCTATTGAAGTCTGACGCTTTGAAGCGTTTTACTCTAGCATCATCTAGGCTATACTTACGCTCTAGGGTATCCCATGGGTCCTTAGGGTTTTGGATGGTATAGGATATATCATAGAGTCTATCAAATAGGGCCCATAGGATCCTATGAAGGCCATGGTAGTTGATTTATTCTAGGATCCTAGTTGGAATACCAGAAGTTGGTTTGGGGTCAATAACCCAAGTGTGGTTAGCCAGAAATGCATCTGATTTTGTCACCTCTTAAAGTTAGACCTGTCAAACTTCTCAGGTTTCTGCACTAAGGATTTCACGGTTTGGTGAGGCCATTCCGGACAAAAGAGAGGAGTAAAAATCTATGAATTGAAAAATAGTTTTGTCAATTTCAAAGCACGCTGTATAGATTTGACTTTTAGAAGTCTAAATGAAATTTTCAAATCCTAACAGCCATATGAGCTCCAGGTAGGAGGTGGAGCACTAGGCTCGCTCAAATACCAAGCTACCTTGGGCAATTTAATGTCGATTTATCAAGTCTGTCTAGACACCGTAGGTAGTGGAATGTTCAATATACGACTTTTAATCTTTTTTAAAATGTATGCTTCTAATTAACTTTTGTAGAAAATAATTTTGTAACTAGTAGCTAGCACGTAATTTGTAATGTCTAATAGATGATCAAGTAAGCTAACAATGCTAACAAATAATTAGTAAGCATGTTACGAAGAAAATGATGATTAATCATTTTCACTAATATGGATATATTTATGAACGATTGAACAATATCAATAAGTTTCTTGGATTGTTGGAAATTTAATCGTTCTATACTAGCAAACTTAGGACTTAATCAAATTCTTAATATTAAAAGATTGGTTGTTTATCAACTATAATATTTGCAAGCAAAGGCAAGTGACAATAATCTTTTAGAAATTGTTTCCCAAGGCAGAGCGGGTTCTATAGAACCGTCATTCACCTTGCCGAACTTTTCTAAAAGAGAGAAATATATTATCTAAGTTATCTCTAATTATTTAGCGTTTAGAATTAGATGCAAAGTCGTTTTCAATAGATCTACTAATAGCAAAGAATTAGATTTAGAAAATGTAGCCTGATGGTCGAATCGTGCTAGGCACTGTCCCAAGAAACTTATTACCCTCCTCGTGCAAGTCTCGTGGCAAGGGTTGTCGGAGATACGACGACCCCGGTCAGGCGATCTCCTTCTCGTCGGCACGACTTTAAGAAGGCTTTGCAAACCTTGATGAACTTTCAGGAACCTAGCGACTCAACGAATATCTTCTCGAAGCAGGGAGGCAGCACCGCAGCACAGCTTTGATCCGAGAGAGGGTGTCTTCTCGGAGCAAAGGGGCAACACCACAACACGAGCTTGAGAGAACGGGAGAGGAAGAGGCAGAGTAATTCCGATTTTCAGACTGTACCTTCTCTATGGCTGCACTGGACCTTATATAGGCCTCTGGCAGTTAATAGAGGACTGAATGAGGGGAGCGGTTCATGGGCTGCGTGATTAAGCCCATTAATCTCGCACGTTACAGCTTGCAGAGAGCAGCCTTATAACGGCTAGCATGCAGCAACGGGTCGCATGCATAACGGCTAGTAGCTAAAAATAAAATTAATAAGTGACAGGTTTAAAAGGAAAAATAAAAATAAGGCAGGTGCGGACCAGCCCATTTCAGAGGTGCTATCATGTCCGGATCCGCGGGCGCACACACACGTGCCGCCCAGCCCAAGCACGGGACGGCACGGCACGCACGCGCGTATGTGAGCTAGTGGAGCCTCTCCTCTAGTGTGATGACTAATGGGGGAAAGAGTGGAACCCCTTATAAGTTGGTAAACGATTTCTCCCCTTACCGATATGGTACTAAACCCTTAAGTGTTTTGTATGGTTTTCAAACACACACCCAACAGTTACGCCCCTCGACACCTCATGATCTACACCTTACTCTACAGGTGTGCCCGCAATTGTGCTCACCGTCGTCGCTGCGCCAGTCGGCACCTCTGCATCCTGCTGGATCGCAGGTGTCCCAACAGCTTTGCTTGCCGCTATCACCTCACCCATTGTTACCTCTGCATCTGCACCGTGCAGATCGGTGTGTATGTGACTATGTCGCCACCGCGTCTTTTGATGCGTGTATACCACACCCATCGGTGCTTCCACGTACTAGTCAGCTGTCGGTGATCACATCAGCCTGGTCATTGGCATATGTAATAGTCATATGTCAGTGACTCCACAATCATGCCTCGCACCATGCGCTCGGTACCACGATCCACCATCCAATGATGGCCCGGCATCCGTGTCTGGTCCCTAATGACTAGGCACCTCGATCTGCCACTGATCAACGGTCCGATCCCATGCATGTTCCACATAATCTCCCAATAAACAACGAAACCCCTTGCACAACCCGACTTTGTGGTGGGCCCGGTGGCCCTTCTTGTAGCTATGGGGCACCTCTAGGGTCTAGTCTAGGCAACACCCCCCTTTGTTACCAATAACAACAGAATTATCATGGACCAGTTACAATACGTGGAAGGTAAATTAAATGATGTCATCTTAGCTATAACCAATCCGGTTGGCCTCTCGGTACGTATGTGAGATGAGATAAGTCGCAAGTGAATCACCTTCCATCCATAATGGCTGATCATGAAAGAACAGACTATAAACGTTTATACCTCGGGGTAAAAGTTTTTTTTTTCAGCAATGACACGAGTGAATCATGTTCTGTTAAGGAACACAGTGTTCCAAAACCGTCACATTTGTACTAGAGATAACCTAAACCCGTCACATCCCAATTATATTTCGATGGAAAGAATCGACGCAAGAAGTATTGGGTTTGGATTAAAGAGAAACATTAAACATAGTAAGAATTAGTTTCATTTTAACTAAAAAAATAAGAGTAATATGCCTAAAGTCACTGACAACAGATCAGAGGGCTGAAAAGGACGGGCAACATATCTGTTTAGCTAAAGTCCCTGAGAACAGATCGGTTTCGATGAAAAAAGCTACCATATGTCCAAAACGCCCTCACCCCTGTCCTCCTTCTTTCTCCTGGTTTTTCCCGAGCAGTGGTGGAGGAGGCGGGCACGAGCAGCATAGGTGGTGAGCAGCAACGGCGAGCAGCGGAGACGAGAAGGAATGGGTTTGGTTTAGGTTCGGTCTAGGTTTAGGGTTCATCCAATGGCCTATAGATCTTAGGAGTTCGGTTAAAGTTTAGTTTAAGAATGGCGTGGCATGAAACCTAAAGTCGAAATGCAATGAGAGGTATTTTGTCCATTTTTGTCCTGACATTTGCCTATCCTTTAGCTAAAACTGATATGTTTTCAGGAACCTCACACTAACTCCCCCCAAAAAATAAGTAAATTCTACACTATTTCTTAAAAATTATATTCATGGTTGGAAACTTTTGGTCTATGGCAAGTGCAACTAATGTTAATTGATATGTGCATATAATCAGGTCGGATTTGGGGCAGGATAAGGTAAACCCAACCCCATCCCAAACCCGATCGGATTTTTTCAAGCAATACCAAATCCATTTAATTTCATCCCAAACCCGTCCCAATAGGACCAGGTCGGGTTACTCACTTAACCCGTTTAATTGCCATCGCTACTAGTGTCATTTCTTTCTTCCGTTCACGATGACAAATACCTAGGAAAAAAAATTGGTAATACACGGTTTTCAAGTTCTAAGGGTATTGATCCTCACTGATAAAGCCAGCCCAAGGGATGCCTTTGTGTGGGGTCGTGGAAGCTTGGTGGACATTTGTCCTCTAATTATGTCATGCTTGTAGCTCTGTGATCGAATGCAGGGGGTGTCCAAACAGTGGTTGTCGAGGACAGCAAATGGTGCTGCCCACTGGCTGGCGCAGGAGGCTAGGGTGTCCGGGGATGGGGGACGTTGGAAGGCCGAGATCCCTCCAACCATTGTTGCCCTTGTGTATCAGGACCTACGGATTATGATGTCATAGTCCGCCTTTCTGATGTACCAAAAAAAAAAGGTCTACTGGTTTTAGCGAACATGTACTGATAGCGAATGAGTTCGTATATCTCAAATAACCATTATCCCAAAATTTGGTATCAAGTTTACATGGTATCAGAGCTGGAGGGTCAGTGTCGAACCTTGTCAGCCTTGCTCGTTGCCTCGTGGACTGCACCAAGGTCTGCTTGATATATCCCTCTGTGTGGTGCAAATTGCACTAACCATCATGGCCAATACATCTTGGAACTCCAGCACCAACACCTCTTCAATTGGTACGGCTGGGTGTTGATGTGCGCCGGTGTTTTCCCCCGACAGGTCCGCCCCGTCTACTTGCGCAAGTATGTGGTGCCTTCTGAAGGTCCGATTGTGACCACCCCTTTGAAGAACCAAAAAAAAAAAAAAACACCTTTCGAAGTCTCTTAACAGCACAACATTTCCTACAAAATTGAACTCCGCAAGTTATGCAATTTGGAAGTCTCAGCTTCTCCCTCATCTTCGGGGCCAGAAAGTAATTGGGTTCATTGATGGAAGCACCCCCTGCTCACCCAATCTCATTCAAACTTCCACCAATTCTCTCTCGTCCGTCAATCCAGCAACACTCACGGAAGAAGTTCATAGTCAGGTACTTGGACTCGATTCACCTCGTGCTCGCGTAAGGCAAATGCTCATGGAGCTTCAAACAATCAAGGAAGGAGGCGACTCTTTACACTATTCTCATCATCTGGAACCTGATGGTGATCTTACTCTACTTTCTTGGCGGATTAGCACCACAATATGGTTCACGTCGGACTTCTGTTTCAACAAGAGAATCAAATGTCTCCCTCTGCTGCCAACTTGGCCCAAAGATCGCCGGCAACCAATTATGACTATCGTGGCAATCATTGATGTCGTGCCGCAACAACATCAACTTCGGCACGATTAATTTGCCACAAAATGGAGGTTCACATTCAGGTTATGTGTGTCAAATCTGTCGGCGCGATGGACATGCAGCTCTCCAATGCTACAACAGATTTAATGAGGACTGCCAAGATATATCTCATCAACAATCTGCTCAAGCCTTAGGAGGTGTGTTGACGCAATTGTAGAGGGTCTTACCTGTTGCTGTACCCAGAGGCACTTTGCTGCTCCAGTCCACTTGTGGGACTCCTGAAGGTGCTTCTATGCGATCTTTAATTGGAGGGCGCAAGCCCTTCTAGTTCCTCAGGGCGCTGATGATTTTGTATCTGTTTGGTGGGCCCATGCCCTTCTAGTTCTCTTTACTTGGCGATTTGGTGATTTCTATGTTGAGAGTTGGAAGGCCCAAGGCCTTCTAGTTCCTCAAGGTTCTGATGACTAAGAATTAGTTTGGAGGATCCACATCCTTCTAGCTCCTCGTTCTTGGCGAATTGGTGCTCTCGAGATGAGAGGAAGTTCTTGCATGACTAGCCCTCTTGAGTTATCTCTGATTCTTGAGAGGTAACCAACTCCTTCCTCCTCTTGTATGCAATGTTTTGTGGTGTCTTTCGGTTGTAGGCACTTAGTGGATTGGCATGGCTTGGCCTGCTTGGTTTGGTTCGGCTTTTGTTCCTCAGGTATTAAATGTCTTAGGTAGCTGCCATGTTGGTTTGACTACCTTTGGGATCTATTACAATTCCTAGGTTGTATTTCTCTAGCCGTTGGCCTATTATTTATTTATTTTTACCTCCCAAAAAAAAAAAAAAAAAAAACAATCTGCTCAAGCCTACAATGCTCACCTGGACAACCGCTTCCTTTCTGATACATGGTAACCTGATCGATTCCGGCGCCACCCATTGTATTACCTCAGACCTCGCCAACCTTGACATCCACTCCAAATACCCAGGTAACAATACAGTAAAAGTTGGTAATGGTTCATGTTTGCAAATTCAAAATATTGGTTCTTCAAATCTCTGCACTTCCAATTCAAACTTCATGAACCTGAAACTCTACTATCACCACATCCTCTGCCATCTCAAGCAACAATTCAACCAACACATCACATGATAACCTGGTCTAAAGATGGTACTCGAAAGCCTAAAAGCTCTAGACTGCACTAAATACCCCTTGATTTGTCCAATTAATGCCTCTCGCCCTCTACTTTACCGAGGTGGGACTAATCCACCAACACCCCCCCCTCAAGTACAGGTCAATCTTTTTGTGGTTCTTGTCATATGGATGATAGAAGTGTGGGGACCACACCCGGCAGGTGAGTGGTACGATTAGGCTCTAATACCATGTGAGATTTCCTCTACCCCAAAAGACAGGTATAGAGATAAGGTCCCATCATACATATAAGGATTATTTTCGTCCTCTACTTTACCGGGGTGGGACTATCTTTTGCATTAAAAAGCATGCCGAGGGAACGGTGGAACATTATAAAGCTCGCTTAGTACCTAAAGGCTACAATCGAGTCGAAGGTGTGGACGTCCATGACACATTTAGTCCCGTGGTAAAACCTACCACAGTTCGAACTATTCTTGCAGTTGCTATTGGACAAAAGTGGCATAGTCGTCAATTGGATGCCAACAATGCTTTCCTTCATGTTCACTTGCAAGAGGAGGTCTACATATCACAACCTCTCCAAGTTTTATCAATAGATAGTTTCCCAACCATGTTTGGCTTTATCAATAGACGGTTTCCCAACCATGTTCGTCGCCTATGGAAATCAATATATGGCCTCAAGCAAGCACCAGGGGCATGGTTTGCTCGCCTTGCCACTTTTTTTTTACCAAAGTTGGATTTACGGCCTCCAAAACAATACATCACAATTTATCATGAGATGCTCTAACATTACATTATTTATTAATATATGAGATGGCATTCTCATCACAGGAAGCAGCATCAATACTGTACAATCTCTCATTAACTCCTTTGCACAAGAGTTTGCTATCAAAGATCTCGGATCTCTTGGATACTTTCTTGGCATTGAAGTTGTTCCTACCGATTGTGGTCATCTTCTTTCACAAAGACAATACCTTACGAGTCTACTTCAAAAGACAAACATCGATGCGGCAAAACCAATTCTAGCCCACTTGTTCCATCATGCAAATTATCTGCAATTCAAGGAGAAACTTTTCGGGATGTTTCATTATATCGAAGCACGGTTGGACTTGGCACCCTTCAATATGCCACCATCAGTAGACCAGACATATCCTTATCTATATAACATGGCACGGCGGTATTGTGCTGACTAGACAAAATAGAACGCTGACTAGACAAAAACATGCATGCTGACTAGACAAAACATTCAAACTAACAAAGACTAACAAAGAAACATAGAGAGAATCGGTAAACAAATTTAAAAAAAAACCCAACTCATCTCAAAAAAAAAAAAACATGTTCACGCCCCAACCCCAAAACAGGAAACTGTGATCCCCTCCCTTCACGCCCCCCTCCCGTGCCGGTAAGATCACCTGCCCCCCCCCCCCCCCCCCCCCAAAAAAAAAAAAAAAAAAAAAAAACAGAACCATGTTCACGCCCGAGTGCCGACAGACACAGGCAAGCACTATAACTAAGATGTATTGTCGCTGAAGGCGGCCCGAAGTCGGCCGGGGGGGTGTGGCCGCTGAAGGCGGTTAGATGTGTTGTTGCCGAATACGACGGTGTAGGTGGGGTGATGATGCCCGATAGGTGTTTTGCTGTCGAAGGCTGCCTGATGTTGTGCCGACAGATGTGTTACCGCCGAAGGCGGCCCGTTGCAGTGCCGACAGACACGGGCATGCACTAGTATGCTAACAAGGTATGTCAATTCATGCAAAGTTCCAGTCGGGACCACAGGGCAGTAGTTAAGAGGATCTTATGTTACCTTAAGGCCTTAATCAATTATGGTCTACACCTTAAGAACTCATCATCTCTTCAACTGTGTGCATTCTCCGAAGCAGATTGGGTCGGCTGCCCCAATGATAAAAAGTTGACCAGCAGCTTTGATATATTTTTGGGACCAAATCTAATCTCCTGGAGCTCTCGCATGCAGCGTTTAGTTGCTCGATCAAGTACCAAAGACGAGTACCGGTTACTTGCAGAGAAACCCATGAAGCTCCGATCAAACTTTGGTGGAAATGAAGGAGGGATTAAAAAAAACACCTATCCTATAAGAATAGATTAATTAGTTAGTTAGACAAACTCAAACAGGGGTCAATGGCAGCCGAGAAATACATGTTCAAAGAATTGACTGCACAAACAGAAATCTGAGGGCCTAATGGGAACACAATCACGAGATTTGTAATGTAGATTGATCTCCAATCAACTTGGCATTAGAGTTTGAGTGGCACATTCAATATCAAGTAAGTTTACATCTAGAACTAGTGAAGTAGCAACCCATCAACCACTTGACCAATCAAGACCTACTAGACCTGTCAACAAGGAGAACAAAGCACCTTAAGAGAATGAACCCAAGGAAAGGCAGTGGCAACCGAAGCCAGTAAAGGAGACAACTGATGGTACAAGTGTCACAAATCCGGTCACTTCGCCTATCTGTGCCAAAGTCGGAACCTTTATATGGATGGTGATAATGAGCTGTGGAAGAACTAAGCAATGAGTGCGATGATGAAGTGAAAGCTTCAATGAATGTTGCGAGATGCATACTAGCTGTTGAGATATGGAGGTGGCTTTCAAAGTCAACATGCACACATAATTTGTGGGGAACTAGAGTCCAATTAGGACTCCGCTACTGAATCCATCTTGAAGGGTGATTGTCATACCTTATAAAAGGTATTTGAACAGCAACATTAAAATGGGACAAGCCGGATGGAGAGAGAGAGAGAGAGAGAGAGAGAGAGAGACATAGTACTCAATAGTTAGACACCAAAATAACATCTTCTTTAATCAAGAAAAGGCTTTCAAGTTCTTTGAAAGGAGGAACTGTATATCACTCTGAACAAGTGCTCATTCCTTCATTAGGTTGCCCTTCTAGGATTCATTATCCCCTCTGAAGGGGTCGCATCGATCCTGAAAATATTCGATCGATTAGAAAGTGTCCAGTATCAATTAATCTACAAAAAGTCATGAGGTTCCATGGTTTAGCCAATTTATATTCAAGTTTCATCAATAATTCTATCACGGTTATAGTATTGATCACAAACTTTACAAGGAGAATTCTTGTGCTCAAAAGCGACTACATTGCACATCCGAAGTATCTCCAACAGTTATCCCTAACTTCTCTCTGTTTGACTACATTGCATGTCCGAAGTATCTCCAACAGTTATCCCCAACTTCTCTCTGTTTAGCTACCCATAACCTATTATAATCGACTATTTTCTCACTTCTAGCTTTATCTTTTTCAAATTAACTATGCATCTACCTCAAAAATCAAGTTCACCGTGCTCATCCTATGCTCATATGTTGACTTCAACATCCTCATTAGGTATGACATTTTTCTTTTGAGAAGCACACGCTCACAAAAGTTACATTTTTCCCTTCATCTACATAGATTATTGAAGTTTCTTATGTTAGCTGTATTCTTTAATTTTTCCATTTTAGTTGGTACATAAAATGTGATGCAATCAAGGTTCGAAATTTCCATTTCGGTCAATATTTCGACCCCTCTGGATATGGAAATATTTCGTGGAAATATTTCGTGGAAATATTTCGACAGTGTGGAAATATTGTGATTTTATAGAAATGGTAGAAATATTGATTTTTTAATGGAATTTTTCAGTGAATCTCTGCATAGTCATAAACCAAGTATATATACACAATTTAGAACACTCAGATAATAATTATACCCAATCTACAGGTGTAAAGCATCATAAAGCATGTATTCTACATTTGAGTCTGTGAGTCTTGTGCAGTCTTGTTTGGTCATGTTTTGATCTATGTTTTTAAAATAGCTTTTAATCTTTTTGTGGATAAAAATATTTTCAAAATAAAGATTAGTTGATTGTTAAAATAATGCTTTAAACGATTTTGAAAATGGACTTAAAACAAGAAAGTTGTGCAAGTTTGAAATCGTGCAAAAATTATGCTGAAATGCAAAACACTGTTTTTTTACTAAGTCTGAAAAAATGAGTTTTTATAAAGAAAAGTTTTTATACATTCAAAATTTTCTTTGACGGACCATGGTTTTCTAGATGTACTTGTAGTTCTACATCTTGTGGAATTTTTTGAGCTAAAAATGAGTTGATTTAACCACTTTTCTCAACATACAAATTTTATGAAAAACCGAAAAAACTGTTTTCTCCTACTAAAACTGAAAACCTACTTTTTGATTCACTTGGTTTTTGATTTTTTTGATATTTTTATTGAAATCAAATGGGGGGGTATTTGCTTATACTTAAATGTTATTATATGTAAATAAGCTGCTGAAACCGAAACCCCCAGTCCCCTTTTATAACCAGTCAGTCCCAACATTTCGGTGTTAAAATCCCGAAATCTCCCGAAATGTCTCGAAATTTTCCGAAATGTCCCGAAGTATACACGAAATATCGCGATATTTCGTGCCAACAAATATATCGCACGAAATATCGCGATATATCGCGATATTATCGTGATTCCTATTTCGTTCAATATCACAATACGAATTTCGTGCCGAGGTTTGAGAAAACCGAAATATTTCGCGAAATATGTCGAGATTTTGTACCTTGGATGCAATGAAGGCTTGGGTAATGTTTTAATGATTCACTCAACACTGCAATACTTATTCAACCTTTTCTTTCGTAATGGTTAAATCCATTGTCACTTCATTAGCTTAGAGCAGTGGGTTTTTAGTTCTAATAAAACTAGCATTGGCCCCTTTTCACCACATTCTTAGCTACCATCTAGTTCGGAAAAAGAAAGCACACATAGAAAAACAACATTTTTCCAAGGGATATTCATTCACTCAAACTTTCAGTAAAATTAAGAGTAACATATGACGAGGCTTTTACACAGTTTCCGATAAATCTAAATACTATCATGTATTACCAGTGATTTTATGTGCCTGCACCCTCATCATGAAAGTAAAGATGTAACTATACAGATTGAGTTACACTCCACACATCTTGCATATTTGTACAACGTCAGACAGTAAGATGGAAAATGGAGTCTTTTTAAGATAGCTTAAACATGAAAGTTCGTCATAAGTTGACCCGACGAGATAGGAGTTTGCACTCCTCTAACAACGAATGGCCAAAAACAAAAAAAATGCACATACACTAGTATCACTTCTCTCGGTCTTTCTTGAATGTCCCATAAGGAACCACCACCGCACACTTGTCGTTGCTAGCACTCAAAGAATCCATTCCCTGAGGTTCATTATTGAGAAAATAAGGCAACAAAGCATACAGTCGGTTTATGATAACGTATCAGTTTTTGGAAATCAAAATATAGCTGTGTTGAACCCAAATGAAATGCGAAAGTAACACAAAAATAAGATATACTTACCTGGGTATTTGAAGTCTGACCATGGGTTCGATTGGGCTTCGTGTTTAGATCAATCAGAATAGAATCAAGCTTTCCATGATCAGAGTTATTAGCAACTAAAGGAGTGCCAGTAGAGGTCATGTGAGCTCGAAGTTTCTCTCTCAACATCAGTTTAGGCACCTGATTCTGATCCCTCCTATTTTCAACCTGGTCCTTCGTTTGCATGGCCAAGTCTTCCAAATCGCTTGGTTTATCACCAGGAAACTAGATTAAAAAGAAAATTATTCATTCATCAGAACAGAATGTGTAATATTAAGGATTTGCCAGAGTACTGCAGCACCAAGAACCAACCTCAACCCTTTGCCTCAACAGGAGATATCTTCCATGGGTTCTTTTACCTCCAACATGCACGATCATATCGCATTGCAAGCAAAGGGAACTTCCATCTATCTCACAGTAAAAGAAAGCTACAACCATGCAAACAGGAAAGTTGTAATCCCCTTCAAATAGAAGAAAAGACAGCAAACTGACGCAGATAACTTGAACATACCAGGTGCACTTTCACATATATCACAGCGAGGAACTTCATTGGGGTCAGCAAGCCCTACTCGTAAATGTCGGCTAGCAAGCTTGTTACACAGGTGGACCTGAATCTCCAATTTGACGAATTACAAGAATTAGAGGATCAAGTGTTGCAGCACATTTTAAGAAGAATGTCCTTTTTTGCACCTAGTTTAGGAGCCAACTGAAATATTACGCAATACTTTTGTTGCCAAACTTTTGCACTCTGAAATTTTTGAACGAGAAGGATAATGTAACTCAATTATACACATATAAATATATATATATACATCATGTGCACACGATATGCATAAACATGTGCATATATATTATACAGTATCATAACCATAACCACCTCCAAATACATATATACTTGTGTGCACACACGATAAGTATAAATATGTGCATATATTTATATCATGCACATACCATAATCATAGCCAGCAAGCCTTGTCCCATCTATATGGGGCATCGGCTTTATGGATACTTCTTCACCAGTCATTCCTGTTAAGGTCTAGCTGTGTTGTTACAGAAAATTTCTCCATATCTTTTCAAACAACTTCCATCAATGTTAGTTGATCTGGACTCGCCATTAGCAATTGCTTTCTTTCCTTAACCCATGTTTGCAGTCATACTTACCTATCACCATATCATATTTGAACGACCACAACAATCGGTTGTCTTTTATGATCATGTTTCCATACTCGTAGTTTGTACCGTCATATTTGAGAGCATGGTTTAGATGGATCCAACTAAGCAAATGGGGACACAAATGAATAAATTAGACAATACAGGCAAAGCAGTCCTGCTATTTTCTGATGTATTTTCCATTTCATCTATAGTAATAATACAATGCTATATATATATATATATATATATATATATATATATATATATATATATATATATATATATATATATATATATATATATATATATATATATATATATATATATATATATATATATATATATATATATAAACATGCTATGGTGGTTTGTGATGACTAGGACAAAATTGACAAGCTGACACAAGTCGACAAGCTGACAAGGACAAATTTTGCCCCATTCAAATTTCGAATCCTACCCATAATAACTCTCCCTATCAAATTTGTTCCCTCCCATTTCTTATTTGGAACGAAATAAAACCTTTGTTTAAAAAAAAACGTCTTAATGAGGCCACAAATTTTCGCCTTCCTTATTTGGGCACTCGAAATCCCCACCCGTGATGATCCTAGAAATCAGTAGTTGCTGATTATCCAAAATCCCCTCACATTCGTTAAATGTCCGCTCGGTGAAATTTGGAAAGAGATGTAAATACCTTGAAATAAGCTCTACTTCCTTACATGGGTGTTTGATTGCTTCTTTATCTGGGCGATCAATTGCCTACGAGGAAACAACGAACTCAGAAGATCGGGGGAGGGAGCATAAACGTTGACGAGTAGAGGTTGCAGCAAATGCGTTATTCGTATTTTGCAACAACTGTGGTATGAATCGTGGGTTGAAAAAGTTGTGTATTTTGCAACAGCTATGTTATTTGTATATTAGGGTCTCGGGCATAAAGAGGGGTCCGGATTTAAATAGCAATCCCTATTAAAGAGGAGAGGGTGGCCGCCAGTGGAGTTTGCTTGGGGGGGGGGGGGCGGGACCGCTGAATGCGGTTGGGTAGTGCTGACACTGACAGGCACGAGTTTCACACTAGTCCAATGGCCGCCAAAGGCAGCCGTCCAAGTGCCAACAGACACGAGCATGCACTAGTGTTATATATAGGGCAGAGACCCTGCACCTGAGGTGTAGCTTCGTTGCTACAACTCTTCCCTTGTTTAACACCCTAGAAGTTTTAGAATTTGGTGATTTTTAGAGGATGCGTTATCTAGGGTAAGGTGACCATCCTCACCAGAAATCAACAAATTCTAAAACTTCTAAAATCATCAAATGTGCTAATCATAATTAACGGTTACAATAGACGGTCAATAAAGCTTCTAACATTTGATGATCCAATAAGGTTTAGAATTTGCTAATTTTTAGTGAGGATGGTCACCTTACCTTAGACAACGCATCCACCAAAAAACACCAAATTCTAAAACTTCTAGGGTCGTAAACTACACCTGAGATGTAGCAACGAAGCTACACCTCGGGTGAACGATTCTCATTCCCATATAAATAGAGAGAGGGATGATACGGTGGTGTGCGGTGCATGCTCGCAGCTGTTCAATACACCTCAGCGTGTGAGGCAAGCACGGGGCAAGTGCATCGGACGGCTGCGGGCATGCATCGCACCGTATCATCCCTATATATATATATATATATATATATATATATATATATATATATATATAACGGAAAAGAAAAAAGGGGACCTCCATATGCATGGAGGGAAACTTACCTCCATATAAACTGATTTCATGACCCATGAGACTTCAATGAAAATGATTCTTTTTAGAGTATAATCACCTTATCTTAAATAAAACACATGGTCGGAGATGTACACTAGCCGGAATAGTATGATTTACTTGATTAGCGGTGCCCGACCGCCGGCCGCGATGAGCGCGATTCACCTGGTCGGAGGTGAACGCTGGTTGGAATGAGTGTGATGCACCTGATCGGAGGTTCCTATCGGCCGGGATAAAAGGATTCACCTAGTCGTGGTGCCTACTAGCCGAGATGAGTGCGATCCACCTGGTCGGGGTGCCTGCCAGTTGGGATAAGTGTGATCCACTTGGTAGGGGGTGGTGGCTGTCCAGACTGAGCGCAATCCACCTCGTCGAGGACTGCCACAAGATAACATGAGGGATGGCCCACAGGATAACCTGGGGTGATCAAAACTATATAGGGGCTCGGGAAGCTGAACTCGAGTTCACCATTCAAATGGTGAATTAGAATGCAGAAGCTGCCACGTATCCTGAGAAAGTCAACAATTACGGCTGGAGGTATTTATACACATATATGAGGATATATATAAATATATATACCTAGCCGCAATTGTTGACTTTCTTAGGACACGTGGCATCTTCTTCATTCAAGTTCACCATTTGAATGGTGAACTCGATTTCACCAAACCTTTTCCCAACACACACACACACACACACACACACACACACACACACACATATATATATATATATAGGGGCGTGCTATGCTGCGGCATGCGGTGCGTGCGGCACTGCACCGCACATGCACGCAATAGTGCATCAGACGGTTGCGGTGCAGTGCCGCACGCACCGCATGCCGCACCATAGCATTTCTCTCTCTCTCTCTCTCTCTCTCTCTCTCTATATATATATATATATATATATATATATATATATATATATATATATATATATATAGGTCAGGATCGGATGACCCAGCAAATTTTGACCCATTAATAACCCAGCACCCTTTGATGCACTTAGAGGTTATAGAATGGGCTGATTTTTTGTAGACATGTCGTCTATGGTATGTTGATCATCCTCACAAAAAATCAGCCCATTCTAAAACCTCTAGGTGCATCAAATGCACTCTTCAAATCAACGGTTTTTTACTGTCAATTTTAACTGTTGATTTGAAGATCTCATTTGATGCACCTAGAGGTTTTAGAATGGGCTGATTTTTTGTGAGGATGATCAACATATCTACAAAAAATCAGCCCATTCTAAAACCTCTAGGTGCCTTAAAGGGTGCTGGGTTATTTGTTGGGTCAAATTTTACTGGGTCATCCGATCCTGACCCTATATATATATATATATATATATATATATATATATATATATATATATATATGTGTGTGTGTGTGTGTGTGTGTGTGTGTGTGTGTGTGAAATTATTTCCTACACTGTGGTCTACGAATAATCCTTAGACCTCGGTAACATTTGAACACCCTACAAGTTTCGGAATTTGTTGAAATTTGGTAGGCGTGTTGTCTACGGCAAGATGATCATCCTCACCAAATTTCAAAAAATTCCAAAACTTCTAGGGTCATCAAATGGTAGAAGCTTTATCGACCGTCCATAGTAACCGTTAATTTTTCAGAATTTTAACGGTTACTATGGATGGTCAATAAAGCTTTTACCATTTGATGACCCTATAGTTTTGGAATTTGTTGAAATTTGGTGAGGATAATTACCTTACCCTAGAAAACACACCCATCAAATTTCAACAAATTTTGAAACTTGTAGGGTGGTCAAACGGTAATGAGTTCTAGGGATTTTTCCTAGACCGCGGTCTAGGCTACCGGGTCCCTATATATATAGATATAAACAAAAACAAGCATACATATGAATATGCAATATATGTTCAGGTATGGAAAACACAAAAATATGTCATGATTCTAAAAAATATGGCATGCTAATGCAATGACCCTAGGCATAGTCAAACAAAACCAGGTATTGCCCTGGAGGAACAGGAACGCTCGATGGAGGAGCCATGTAGACCTCGGAGAGGTCACCATGAAGGAACGCATTGGTCACGTGACTTACGTCCATCTGATGGAGAGGCAACCCTCAAGCAGCTGCCACAGTTAAGAGGGTGCACACAGTAGCCATCCGAGTAACTTGAGCAAACGTCTTCTCGTAGTCAATCACATACTCCTGGGAGAAGCCACGAGCAACGAGACGAGTCTTGTGCAACTCAATGGAACTGTCAGGTCGAGTCTTGACCTTGAAGATTCACTTGCAGCTAACAGGCACTACGTCGGAAGGACAAGGAACCAGATCCCACGTCTGGGTCCGCTGAAAAGCCTCAAGCTATACTAACATGGCCTGCCGTCACTCTGGGTGTAAAGCTGCCTCACGGTACGACTGGGACTCCCAGTGGGTATAAAGGGCAGTAATAAAAACCTGGTAAAATGGAGAGTAGGAGGCAACAGCAAAGTAGCCAAAGGAGTCAGAAAAGTTAGAGGTAAACGCAAAGTAGCCAAACCTGTCGAAAGAGTAGGCATATCTGTCAGGAAGGTCAAGTTCGTGTGCAGGGTAGCGCCGAACAGGATCAGGATCCACGACCGGAGAGGAGGGAGTAGCAGCAGCAGGCGAGGGAGTACTAGTGTGAACCGACTCTGGGGGAGGAACTGCAGAGCGACGAACATAGACACGTGTGACAGGTGGTGGTGGAGATGGCGAGGGAGAAGGGAAGGAAAAGGCGAAGGTGGTGAGGGTGGTGGGAGCTCACCCGGGGAAGGCACAGCCAATGGTGTGGGAACAGGATACGGAGGGAGAAGGGGGATGGTGAGAGATGGTGGAGGTGTGGAGGGTGATGTAGATGGTAAGAGAAGATCTTGAGACTTGGTAGAAAAGTACGGAATATCCTCAACAAATGAGACTGTATGCGCAAAAAAAGATACAGGTCGTCTTTATTGTGAACACACGAGATTACAGAATGCCGGAACCCGAGGGCTCGGGTGTGGCGAGTCCGGGTGCGGCGAATATTGATCAGGAGATTGTGGGAGAGATCCTCTGGAAGATCCCTTTGATCCGCGTCTCCATGTGGTATTCGTGCGAGAGCTCTGAAGGGGCTGCCCAGGACAGAGGTCTTTACAGGGTGAGGGTTTTTTGAGAAGCTAAGGAGTGTCCACCGTTGCTTTTGTCCCTTCCGTGCTTCGCGCTTTCTTGGCTAGGGGGTTTTTGGCGTCGTTCCTCGGTCTTCGTGTCTTCCTCGATCCTTGCTTGACCTCGGAGTCCTTGATCGTCGGTTCACGGCATCGATCGTGCTTTTGGCTCGGCTTTGGCGTGGCTCTGGCTTTTGTTTTGCTTCGGCACTTGCGCTTGGACGTAGACGGGGGGAGACTTGCGATGCTTTCGTTCTTCCGGACTTCACGTCGTATCGGCTAGAACGTGCGGTGCTTTTGCTCGTGACCGGCGTAGTCGCTTAGCTTTGGCACTTGCGTTGCTTTGGCGCGGGCTTTACCGGGGCTTTTGCTTTAGCTGCTTGCATGAGCTTTTGCTTCGGCGTCGACTCGACCTTCTCCTCGAACGGCGGCGGCTATTTCTTCACGGCTTCTGGCTTCTTCGATGGTTTAGGTGTCGGCTCGACTTTTCTTCTTCCCCAGGCTTCTTTGGCGTGATCGGAGTGGAAAGGTACCTTTGGAGACGGAGGGGTGGCACCGATCTCCGTGTGATGGTTGTAGCGTCGGCTTTGCTTTGAAGACGACGGGTGTAGCGACGCTTCGGGTAGTCCTCTCTAAGCTTTCTTCTCCGTGGATGGAGTGGACGTTTGTCGAAGGCGACGGGTGATGACGCTTCGGTCTTCTTCTCCGGGCTTTTGGGCTTGATCGGAGTCGAAGGCTTGTTGGAGATGACAGGGTGGTGCCGCTCCGATCTTCTTCTTCGGCCTTTGCTTCTAGCGTCTTCGGAGTCGAAGGGTTCTTCTCCGAGCTTTCTTCTTCGTGCACAGAGTCGAAGGCTTGATCTTCTTGTGCAAGGGTCTTCACGTTGATGAGGGCTTTCAATGGACTAAGCCGGTCCCGAAGGGATAGGCTTTCCCGTGCCTCGTGAAGTCTTGGGTCGATGAAGAGCGTGTCTCCTCTTCTGCAGAGCTTCCTCGCTTTGTCTTCAGCTTGCCACATTTTCGACCTGGCGACGGTTGTGGCATCGGCTTCTTCTCCAAACGTATTTGGCGTAATCGTAGTTGAAGGCCTTGTTGAAGATGACGGGTGTAGCGCCGCTTCGGGTATCCTTCTCCAAGCTTTCTTCTTCGTGGATGGAGTGGATGCTTGTTGAAGACGACGGGTTGATGCCGCTTCAATCTTCTTCTCCGGGCTTGTGGGCTTGATCGAAGTCGAAGGTTTGTTGGAGACGACGAGGTGATGCCGCTCCGATCTTCTTCTCCGGCCTTTGCTTCTGGCATCTTCGGAGTTGAAGGTTTCTTCTTCTTCGAGCTTTCTTCTTCGTGCACGGAGTCGAAGGGATCTTCTTGTGCAAAGGTCTTCACATTGATGAGGACTTTCAATGGACTAAGCTAGTCCCGAAGGGATAGGCTTGCCCGTGCCTTGTGAAGTCTTGGGTCGATGAAGGGCGCGTCTCCTCCTTTGCAGAGCTTCTTCGCTTCTTGCCATTTGACCCCTTGAGCCTTCCCCGTCCCCCTCTATTTATAGGTGAAGGTGGGAGGGGAGAGATATGGGAAGTTTATTTGAATCCCTTTAATATCTCTCCCATAACTACCCAAAATTTATTCTTCAATTGAAGAGGGGAATAAACCTTTATTTGCTTTCCTTTTCTGGCGGGGTAATTATGGCTCAATCATTTTTGGATTTATTTTGAATCTTGCACATAAAGTCGATGGCGACCCGGCTTCGTTTCTTGTATGTCGGATCGAGGGATCGGCGCAAATCTACACTTATGTAGACGTCATACGCAACTTCCCCCCGTGCATGGCGATATTTGTTTCCTTTTTCTTCTTTTCTTTCCTTTTATTTTCTTTCCTTTATTTTCTTTCTTTCTTCCTTTTCCTTCTTTTCTTTTCTTTTCTTATCTTTTCTTCTCTTTTCCTTATATGGCCGGCCACCCCCTACCCGCGGGTAGGGGGCTCGGGTTTCAAGAAGGGGGCCGGGTGGGCCCCACTTGGGGATGGGCCCACCCGGCCTCTTGTTTGGCACGGGTCGGGTCCGGTTTCCCCTTTTGAGTCGGTGCATGCGAGTCGAGTTCGGGTTCGGGTCTGAGTGCACGTCGGGTTTGCATCCGTATTGGTGCATGCAAGTCGGGTCCGAGCCCGAGTGTATGTCGGGTTTGCCTCCGCATAGGTGCATGCCAGTCAGGTCCGGGTTAGACACAATTTGTGTGTCTACAGAGACGTAACGAGAAACACGGATCCGGTGAGCCAAGGGATCGTAGCACCATTAGCCCTTGTGCTTCCGATTGAGTCCCAAGTGAACACATCTAACCGATCGAGCAGAGAGTTTGATGCGCTCATGTAGAGGGAGAAGGACAAAGCACGTACACCCAAAAGTGCGAAGACGGGAGTAGTCAAGAGGTATGGAGTAAAGTCTCTTGTACAGGGTGACCCCAGAGAGGGTGGAAGATGGAGTGATGTTGATAAAGTAAAGAGCGATCAAAACAACCTCGGCCTAGTAGGAATGTAAAACAGAAGCAGACAGAAGTAGAGCGAGCTATGTCTCAATGACATGATGCTTGCGCTCGGCTACTACGTTCTGTTCATGGGTGTGGGGACACGACTGTTGGTGAATAGTGTTGTGAGTTTGAAGGATCTCACACATCTAAGAGGAGAGATACTCTTGTGCACAGTCAGACCTAAAGGTCTTGATATGTCGATCAAACTGGGTATGGATCATGGCGGTGAAGGTCTAGTAGATGTGGGAAATCTTAGAGCGACGACGCATAAGATAAACCCAGGTGCATCTGGAGTAGTCGTCGATAAAACTCACATAATATAGAAAACCAGAAAAAGAGGCAACCGGAGTAGGACCCCAAATGTCAGAATGCACTAAATCAAAAGGGGCAGCAGATCGAGAAGCACTAGCCGAAAACAGTAGAGCCATATGCTTTGCCAATCTGCAACTCGTACAGATAGAGAGGTGAGAGAGGACACATGACCCAAAGTGCCCGAACGGAAAACGCTTTTGAAAGTAGACAAATGACCAAGCCTTTTGTGCCATAAGTCGGCATCAGAGGTGACTGACATGATTGACTCAACAGAAACAGGAGAAACATGGAAATAGTCTAGCTGGTAAAATCCCCCATCCTACGGCCCAGCCCAATCCTCCGTCCCGTTCACGAATCCTGCACAACACAAGCAGAGGAGGTCAAGGTGACAGTTAGTCCAAAATCATAGAGAGAACTGTTAGAGATCAGATTAATGTTAAGAAGAGGAGCATAATGGACATGGGATAGGGTCAAGCGACCAGTAGAGTCTGAGGTATGAGTGATATATCCACACTGCGGAATAGGTACGAGAGTCCCATTCGCAGTGCGGACCTGTGAGTAGGAGCAGGAGCATAGTTTGTAAGTACAGTGGAGTCATAGGTGAGATGACAGGAAGCACCCAAATTGAAAATCCAAGGGATATCAGTACCAGAGGTGGCAGACAAGCCATGAGCAGGCAAGGAGCCGGCGGAGACTAGGTGGCGAAGAAGAAGCTCCTCGAGGTGCTGGAGATGGTCCGGCTCAGGCTGAGAAGGTGCAGTGGTAGTAGCGAGGGACGCCGGAGTCTCTACAGTAGCAGCAGCGGCCACCAAAGTGGCGGAAGGAGGACTACCCACGTCCACGGCTCCGTCCACCTCGACCTCCGCATCGATCATCACGAGAAGCAGGAGCCCAGCATGGTGCACTCTCATCTGGACCCCAGCGAGGGTTGCGTAGAGGACGTGTGGGACATTCATGCTTTACATGACCGATCTCCTTGCAGTAATGACATAATACAGGCTTGTCGGAGAAGGTGGCCGCCATGGCGCTATCGGATCCAGAGATAGGTGGAGGAGGACGAGGATCCTGAGTCTGAAGACGATTCTCATCAACCAAGACTAGTCGAACATCCTCTAGCCGAGAGAGTGGCTCACGGTGTAGGAGCTAAGCAACGATGAGAGAAAAGTCGAAGCGACGTTAGGAACTGGTGCAGGTGGACCTCGTCAAGATATCGCTGGAAATCCTTAGAGCGGGGGCAAGCACACCGCTCGGGGATCATAGAATTCAGCTTGGTAGGCACTCATCAGGCTGAAGAAATCCTAAATCGTGCGCTCCCCCTGACGAGCGGACTGCGAGTCACAGATAAGCCAATGCTGACGTGCACCGCCGCATGGGAGAAACCGGTCCCGACGACTCCCATATTGCGCGCTGTAGGAAGGCGACCGATGGGAGCAAGGAGCGGACGAGCAACAGAGTCTTTGAGATAGGCCCGGAAGGCATGGTCGTGGCGACGCCATGTAAGGGCGGCCATGGCGGCAGAAGATACGACACTAGCAACAGCGATACTTGTGACCGAGGAGGAACCGGATGAGGTATTAGAAAGCATATCGTCACCGGTGATGTGACCCCAAATATCGCAATTGGAGAGCGCGGCCTCAATGGTGAGCGACCAATTAGGCCAGTCACTGACCAAGGACAACTGAAAGGTGGCCCGCCTTGAGCGGTGGGAAGATCGCGATGACGGACGGCACAGTAGGAGACGCCATGAAGATGACGGATCAGGTGAAAATCGAGGAGGGGAGGGAGGTGGGTTTCGGGAAGGGGCTGCGGGAGGCAAGGGAAAACCGCGGGGGGGGGGGGGGGGGGGGGCTCGGGTTTGAGCATAAGAGGGTCAGGGGGGCGCTCGGGAGGCAGAGGAGGGGTTCGGGAGGCTGCAGGAGGCCAAGGAGGGGCGTGCGGGGGAAGGGGGGAGGGAGGAGGGCGCGGGTGGGGTGGGGTGCGTCTGCAGGGCAAGGAAGGAGGTAAAAGAGGGGCGCAATGGGGCGCGGAAGGTAAAGAATGGCGCGGGGGGGGGGGGGGGGGGGGGAGGGGGGGCGCGGAAGGTAGAGAAGGGGGGGCGCGGGAGGCAAAGGAGGGCGCGGGGGGTACTGCGGGGCTGAAGGGGGGTGCTACGGGGCCAAGGGAGGGCGCAGGGGTTGTTGCGGGGCCGAGGGGAGGGGGGTGTTGCAGGGCCAGAGGAATGGGAGATCGGGGCCGGAAGGGGGGTGCTGTGGGGACGGAGGAGGGAGGGAAAGGGAGATCGGGGCGGGAGGATGCTGCCGGAGGGAGATTGGAATCGAGAGGTGCAGCCGTCGTCGTCATCGTCACCATCGGCGCACGAGAGAACCCTAGAACTCTGATACCATGTTTGGAGATGACGGCTAGGGTTTGGAGAGAATAGAATGATCTCTATTGAGGGACTAAAGCCCAATATATATGTACATCAATTTACAAGCAACCCGACCCGACTGTACATAGAACCTGACCCGATATATACATTAACAACTTCAAATGCAAAAGAGGCTCTAAGGATGCAACTCAATTCAACCGACAAAAATAAAACCTTGGTCTCGTCTAGATTCAACAGGTAGGAAGCATACAAGGCTCTACCCTATAGCAATAAATAACACACCAAAATTTTTTAAAGTGGAAACCCAAACAGGAAAAGCCACCCCATGCAACGACCGAACACACCAATCCACTAAGAAAAATAGATCTAAACTAGAGGACAAAGAGTTACCCTTGAAGTGTGTGATACATCCACAACCCGACCATGAGCTTGGCACCGGCAGTCAGCAAACATCGCGACGATCCACCTTCCGGCAATCTCCTCTTCTAAAGATTCTCCGCTTGAGTCCACGAATGCTTCTTTCGTGCAATTGATACTCTCCCCGGATCGTCGCAACTTAAATAACTCGACTCTCTGCAGGCAAGCTCAAGTAACACCTCAGATGCCTCCAACAGTGTTCTTCCACAGTTATGCAATGATATGCAATGCATGGAAAAGAAAAAAAAAAAAAGGAGTTGCACTCTCCGGCTAAAACAAGGAAGTTTTACTTAAATGATGAAGACACCAAAATAGATTGATCAGGGTGCAGGTGTTCTCATTGATGAAAAAGGAATCAGGAGAAATCAAGATGAGAGTGACCAAAGAAGAAAAAAAAAACACAAACTCAATGTAAGCAAGTTCAATGAAGAACAAGGAAAATCTTAGATGTCTTGCATTACCCCACTAGGGTTAGAGGATGGCTATATATAACTTTTTAGGGAACCTAAGTCGCATAGGACTTGTATGGGTTGGATTAGGGCAATCTTATAATAAGACAAAACTCAGAAAATCGAAAAAACCATCGCCAAACCCAAGAGATGCGCATCAAGCTGAGTAGTTCCACCAAGATCTATGCACCTAGATGTGCACCCCCACTTTCCTGGGTGCACAAATGAAACCAAAATCACTGTTTTAAGGCCCCAATTTTGTTTCAAAAAGCGTGCACTCAAAACCAGTGTTTTAAAACTCGCCGAGTCGACTCGAAACTCGGCCGAGTCGACTCGACTCGGCTGAGTTTTGATCCGACTCGGTCCAAAACACGATCAGGTAACTACTCGGACCAAAACTCGAGTGACTCGGGCGAGTCGACTCGAGTTTTTGGGGTTGTGACTCGGTTCGAGTCTTGATCGTTGTATTTTTAGGGGTAAAATCAGGATCCGGTAGAACAATTTATATTTTGTAATGACAAGTTATTTGGTGATAAGCTTTAAGGTCATCAAAACTTGATAGATATCCATTTTAAAATTTATTTTCATGCTTTAGTTACTTCATATTTATCATTTTTAAATGGAGCTATATATATTAATAATAATAAATATTAAAATTATATTATATTTTTCGAGTTTTGGGTGTAACTACTCGACCGAGTTTTAACCGAGTTTTCGAGTCGACTCGACTCGGGAAGGTTCCGAGTCAAGTCGAGTTTTCGGGTTTTAAAACACTACTCAAAACCATCTTTGCATCCATATTTAAAACATGAATTTAACTATTATACAAACATTTAAAAGTATTTTTCAAAACATATGCAACTTTGAAATGCATGACGCACTTGCAAAACAATGAAAACACATACATTTTGATTCATGAAGGTACGATGCACAAAAGCAAAAATCGAAAGATTTCCTAATAGCCATCAACTCTAAAGCAAGTCCTAACCAATTATGTATGTAAATGCCATTACAATTGATAGTCAGCTGGCCAAGTGTGCTGTCTTGATGAACGCTGAAGCTCTTCGTAGTTCGTACTGCAGTATCTATAATCTTCAGGTTTATGGAAGTATTCGTAGATGAAATTAGTAACACTTCAAGGACTAAGCTCGACAAGTGTTTGGTACACAACTTTAACCAATAAAAAAGACCCCACAGTGTGTGTGGTAACATTTGTGCTATTGTGTTCTTGCATACACTTTACCATGAGTGATTTGAACACCTTATAAGCTTTTGAACAAAGGAAGTTTTCTTAAAAATTGTTATTTTTTCTACCTAAGTTCATGCTTTCAGTGTCTGTGATCATTGTTAACAAAACCATGCACTGGCACACTATCTTTATTTGACATTTTTTGTACTGAATCTAGTTTTACACTTGGATGGATTTACTTTGAAAAACTTCAAAATCCTTTGTTTCTAACTAGTTTTGGTTCCACTCTTGAGTAGACCTCTATGTCAGAAAATATAAAAAAGAGGGATTTGACTTTCTCGATGAGGAATATGAAGATCAATGTGATTGGTACCTAAAGCCAATTGGCTTAGAGCTACCGGTCATCTTTCTTGCTACATGGGACTGTCATATCCAAAAGTAAAAAAGAAAAAAAAATCTTTATTGATGAGTCTGAACATAGGTCCGTAGGGGAACCTGAATGCTTGATACATTGCTTTCTTGAGCGAGAGTTGTCGACCGGTTGCTTGATATATATATATATATATATATATATATATATATATATATATCATCAAGGACACCATATCAAAAAAAGAGCACACAAGAAAAGAATATAGAGTGCCAAAAAGAAAAGGTGAGCTTACATGTGAATATGTGATCTATTCGTTGTCATCTGTCTATGGTTTAAACACTAGGATAGAAGACATGTTTCACAGAATTGTTATCTAGTGTTTGGGCATATATGTAGTAGGTCGAATTTTATCATTACAATACATACTTTTCACACGTTGTCTTGTGACATATTGGTTATACACTGATAATACTTGTGTACAGCGAACTGGTAAAATAGATTGTTTTTCAAAATATTGTGCACATCATAGTTCAAGTATCCTACGATAAGTAGATGATCTCTATGTGTTCTTGTGTAGGCTTGAGCATGCTTAGTCACGATGAAATATTACTAGTACATATATTTTTCTTGTTGTGGATGCATTTTTGCTTATTATTGCATTTTACATTCTTGCATGCTTCTTGGATCATCTCATGCACCATGCTTTATAAAGGAGAATTTTCTTGAATCATACTCTCTATATGGTTACCTTTGTTCAAAGTTGTTATAAAAGCGGGGATAAGATTATGATGATTTCAGGTGTTTTCAAACTCGGGGTGAGAATATTATGAGACAAATGGTTGCGGGGGGGAGTGGTCTAACTATCTGTGATTCCTGTGAAGTGTGGATATTGTTGAGATATTCATGCCTTTTGTTGCACATGTTATATCATGCTTTCATATTGCTAATTATATTTTCCTCCTGAGAGACTAAGAAATTGTGATGCAGGAAGGGATGCATATGGGAATTGACAAGTTTTTTGTGTGTAGGTGACAGGCGTCAAACTTGTTCATGGTAATTCATGTTCTTATTGAGTTGAGTTAGTATGTGGGGTTTGTTTTTTAGTTTGTGTTAACCATGTAAAGAATCATGTGTTATATTATATAGGAGAAAGACAATGTTTTTTGGTTCTTTGTCTGTGTTGTGTTTTGTCACAAACTTTATCCAATGTGGGAGATTGTCAGAGGCGGAGCCAATATAGGCCCAGTGGGGGCAGCTGCCCCCACTGAGATTAGAAAAAAAAAAAATGCTATTTGTACTGTCTCTGTCAACAACACATTGACAATCCACCAATGAAGTGGAGATGGGTTCAATGCTTTCACATCAGGACCTGATGGGTCTGATTTGTCAATGAGTAGTACACTTTGCCCACTGAAGTTTAGCTGGAAGACACTTAACCCCCCAATAGTTTAAGAACTACATTTTACCCCTTTCAATTAAGTTTTCATCTGATAAAAGATTACCAAATAAGAAAATAAAATAGTTGACAAAAGGGTGTATATGCTAACATTTCAAACTTTAGGGAGCCATTTTGAACAAAATGAATTGAGGGATTTAAATATTTTTGAGCTAATTTTAAGTGGGTAAAGTGTAATTTACCCCCCAAAAAAATCAGTGTTCGTCTCTCTCGCTCGTCCCACGACTATCTCACGGTAGCCTCGCAGAATCTCACGACTCGAATTGTATTCTCCGAGACTTCGTTCCTATTCACTCCAGCCATCCTTTGTCCAAAACCTGTGGCTGACGACACGATCGACAAGTGAGGCCCACCTGTAGCATCGACTGAAACCCTACTCTCTCTCTCTCTCTCTCTCTCTCTCTCTCTCTCTCTCTCTCTCTCTCTAGATAGTTATTCACGATTTTTTATGTAATATTTTTTTCAATGGGAGATTTTTGTGTGCCTATGAACTGAAAGCGAATTTTTTTTGTAGTCAATTCAAATCCTTTGTTAGTAGAAATTGGATAAAACTTTTAAACCCAAGCAAAGGTTGCCCCCACTGGAGTGAATTTATGGCTCCGCCACTGGAGATTGTTACCACACACTGTGAGGTCTCTTTGGTGTGGGCCGTGTGGCTAAAGTTGTGTGCTAAACATGTGTGGAGGTTAGTCCTTGAAGTGTTATTGTGTTCGTCTGCTTATAATTGCATAACCTTGACGATTAGAGCTACCACCACACGAAAAACTTCATACACTCGGCCATCTGATTATTAGGTATATATTAGTGTATTGCATTTATATACAATGGCTAGGTTTTCCTAAAGTGTTGATGGCTTTAGTTTCCTAGGTTTGTCTTTTTATGCATTTGTGTGCATTTCTGACTTTTCGCGCGTTGTTTTAATCGATCACATTCATTTGTCACTTTTTGTTCACGTTGTTCGAAATATATTTTAAATTCTTGTTAAAATCCACATTTTCAAATGCATGAAACTTTGATGAGTTCAAGGGTGAATATTTGGATTTAATCAGACATCAGAAGCCAGTGAAACGTGTCATTTATCACATGTTGCACATTGGTGGTGCGAACCTCCAGTGCCTATTTTTGGGGGTGCACCCAGGTGCGTATCGTACGGGTTCTGCGAGTTGTTTTGTAATTTTTGGTCTTGACTTATTACGGGTTTGCCCTAATCTGCCGTAACAAGTCCTATTCAACTAGGAAACCTTAGGAACTATAAAATAGTGGCCTTCTAACCCTAGAAGGGTAATGCAAGACATTTGAGAACTTCTTTTGATCTATTCTCCATTGAAGGCTCTTGTACTGACTTTTTTTTCTTCTCCGACGGCTCTCATATTGATTTCTCTTCATACTTCATTTATTAGAACACATACACCAGGATCATTCCTTTGTGGTGTTCTCATCATTGAAGAGGAGAGCTTCCTTTTTTTAGCCAGAGATTATGAAGTCATTTCTCTTTCTTTCCTATAGCATTGCATAATTATGAAAGAACATTATCGGAGGGATCTGAGGTGTTACTCAAGCTTGCCTGTGGGCTGCGGCCTGCGGAAGTCATGTTTTTTGACTTTTTTCAAAATCGTTGCGGCGATTCGAGGATAGAATCAATTAAATGAAGGAGACATTTGTGGACTCAAGCAGAGGAGACGCATATGAAAGAGGCGATTGCCGAGAGGTGTATCATCACGTGATTGCTGACTATCAGTGCCAAGCTCAAGAGTTGGGTTGTGGAAGTATTGCATGCTTAAAGGGTAACTCTCTGTCCTCTGATTGTAGATCCATTTCTCCTAGTGGTTTGGTGTGTCCGGGTATAGCCTAGGATGGTTTTTCTAGTTTGGCCAATGTTTAATTTACAAATTTTGGTGTGTTATTTTACTTATTTACTGTTATAAGCTGGAGCCTTGTATGCATTGGTCCCTTAATCCTTGTATTTTTTCTCCCTGTAGAACCTAGAGGAGGCCAATGTTTGGTTTGTGCATGCTGAATTGAAATTGCATCTATCGAGCCCTTCCGCATTGGAAGTATTGGCCAATTCTAACAAGTTTAACTCATGATCCGAATAGTTGAATACCTCCCTTGGGCATTGTAGCCTACTGAGATGAAGTTATCTTGATTATAATATTTTAGCAAATCGATCGACAAAAAATTATAATTTGGAGAATATTTATTTTGTAGATAATATATATAGTATATATAGAAAATCAAAGTTGACATCGGATTCAAAATGTCCTCTAATCGCACTATCCTAGTAAAGAACTCGTGTCAATTTATGATTTCCTTACCGAATGACTAAACCACTGCTAGAACATATCATAGCAATTGATTCTCCATGTTTGCAAACATGCATAATGTTTGGCCCCAAATCCACCATGATAATATCATTATCAAGGGATAGTATCACTATTGTCTAGAAATAAATCGTAAACATGTACAATCAGCATCTTGCTTTTGTAGACACATAACATATGTTTGTGAAGGCCTCATTGAGTGTTTAACGTATTCAGTGATTCCCTAACGTATCCGTGAGTTTCTCCCAAACAAATTATTATTAGACTACCCACTCCCTTAACGGGCGCGTAAGACTCATAAGAAACATATATGTGGATGTCCATTCCAAATATCCAACCCTCTTTGGAAAATGTTTCAGAAGTAGGATGTGATCAATCCAGCCCATGATATAATACCCTTCATCATTTTGACCATTGCACCCAATAATATTAAATGTACCAATCAACTATTTCATGACTCATTGTTATAGGAATACAAGATGAGTACAAACATGCACATAATCATGTAATGAAACAAATCGCGCGATTAAATTATTTATTTTAAGACCAAAAATCATATTTTACGCACTCAATTTTCAAAAAATTCGATCTTCAAGCAATATATTCCAAACATGCATATTATTAATATTTAACAATCTAATTGAGCAATAAAAGAAATGGAATTTGAGGAAAAAAAAATTAAGAAAAATGTTTTCGACCATAATTAAGTTATAGCCTGGTCATAGACAAAATCGTGGAATACACGTGTGTAACTCCCACTAGGCAAAATCGCCCCAAACGCTAAATCAGCACAATTCAAGGCCCCTGCGAGTTGAAAAGGAGGAGGGAGGGAGGGGACCTTCTCGTCGCAGGGCCGGCAGAGGGCGGCCTCGTCGGCGGCACAGAAGAGGACGGCAGGGGCGCTCTCGCAGACATCGCAGATGGTCCGCATCTTTCCCTACCTCTCACCCCCCTCTCACCTCTCCCATCTTCCACACATCTTCATTCTTCTCCCCTCCTCTTCTTCCTTCACCGCCGCCTCCGCCTCCGCCTCCGCCGCCGCTGGATCCACCAAACCGCGATCCTCTCTCAGCGGAGCAGCAGGTGGCGGGAGTTGATGGCCGTGGGGAGTGGCGGCCGCTCCGTAGGCGCCGCGATACGTTAATCTGCTGTGATTTCCACACCATTTTCACGGGGGAGGGGGTGGGTCCCGCCGCGGGTCGAGGCGCCTTCCAGAATGGTCAGGTCAGTTGGCCACCGTGCCCTGGTGCGTGGCGCGCTCCCGTCGGGACACAGCACGGGAGATCCCATGGTGGGCGGTGGGCCCACGGTTTTGGATTTGGGGTGGGAGGGGGTTCGTTCTAAGCCACAAGTCGTAAAGGGTGAGGAAACGAGTGGCTCCAATTCAATGTCTTTTGGTTCAGCCCGGTCTAATAAAGAACTACTCGAGTGACTCATCAACCCATGTCATCTTCTGCTACTTTGGAGTACATTTTTGCTGCCGGCTCCGTTTGCTGCGTTTTGCTGCCGGCCCAATCGCACTGTGCCACGTCGTCCATTTTAAATATATAATGGAAAAGATAATTTCGGTATATCCTTAAATAAACGATGTGGCACAGTACGATTGGAGTGAAAACAAACACGGCAAACGGAGCCGGCAGCAGATATGCACTAGTTTGATATGCCTTTTTTTTCCTGTTTTTTTTTTTTTTGGCCGCCTCTCTATCTGATTAACCAATCATACTCTTTAATGTAATCACCAATATCATCATTTATATATACCACATAAGATAATATTATTTGGGGTAAGGTGCCTAAGGTGGCTCACAAACATATCGATTGAAAAGGACGGGCAACAGATCGGTTTAGCCTAAGGTCCGCCGAGAACAGATCGGTTTCGACGAAAAGGACTGTCAAATGTCCAAAACGCCCTCATCCTTATCCTCTCCCTTTCTCTAGGTTTTTCCGGAGCAGCGGTGGCGAGGCGAGCGTGAACAGCGATGAGGGAGGCAAGCGTGAGCAACAGAGGTGGCGATGGTGACGGGAGCGGGCGCGAGAAGCAGCAAACTCGAGGTGCATCTGTTTGCTGTCACCACCTCGACGACGACGAGCAACGGAGACGAAAAGGAATGTGTTCGGTTTATGTTTGGTCTAGGTCTATGATTCATCCCATGGCCTACAGATATTAGGGGTTCGTTTAGGTTTAGTTTTAGAATGGAGTGGCATGAAATCTAAATTCGAAATGTAGTGAGAGGTATTATTGTCCATTTTTATCCTAACAATATAGCTATCCTTTAGCTAAAATTGATCTATTTTTAGGGACCTCTCACCAAGTCCCCCTTATTTTAAAAAATTAACTTGGTGAGAGTATCTCCAAGGGACTCACCACTTCCGCTCCTTTCACTTCAAGTGACGAGCGAGAGGAGAAAAAATGGCTCCAACCAGCTCCTAGCACCACTCTCTAATTTAGTTGTTCGCTAGCCCGCTCGCCTCATCTCGCGAACGGAAGTTGTTCGTTGTCACTAGCCCCACTATGACTTAAAACATTGCACAGAACACCGTGGTTGTTTAAAAATCCTAAAAAAATAATCATGAATTCTAAAAATGAAGTTGTAAAAAAGTAAAAATATATAGAATAGGGGGTAGCTTGAGGAGCCCTTGGAGATGATTCAAAAAAGTGACTTCTAATTTTGTTGTAAAGCCCATATGGCTCTCTATAACAGGAAGGGCTCTAAGAGTCCCTTATATATATATATATATATATATATATATATATATATATATATATATATATATATATATATATATATATATATATATATATATATATATATATATATATATATGGGAAATGAATTCCTATGACATGTCATAGGGAGTACCCTATGACATATGGTGAGTTAGTAACCCTAGAATATTTAGAATGTTCTGAATTTTTATGAGGATGATCACCCTATCTTAGATAGGACCCCCGCAAAAAATCGGCTCATTCTAAAACTTCTAAAGGCATCAAATATGATTTTCAATTTAACGGTTAAAATGGATGGCCGATAAAGCTTCTAGCATTTGATGCCCCAACAAGTTTTAGAATGTTTTGATTTTTTGTGGACATTCTATCTAAGGTAAGATGATCACCCACAAAAAAATTCAGCACATTCTAAACATTCTAGCATTACTAATTTATCATATGTTATAGGGTACTCCCTATGACATGTCATAGGAACCCAGCCCTATATATAGATATATATATATATATATATATATATATATATATATATATATATATATATATATATATATATATATATATATATATATATATATATATATATATATATATATATATATATATATCAGCCATCCGTAGTCACCGTTAAAATCTACAGATTTTGCTTCAACCATTTGACCCCCCTAGAAGTTTTGGAATTTGATGAAAATTTGTAAGGATGAGCATCTTACCCTAGACAACACCCTCACCAAATTTCATCCAATTGCAAAACTTCTAGGTAGGTAAAACAAGGGGGCGGTGCAGCATTGTTGCTGCACCTCGGGTGCAGGCTCCCCGCCCCCTATATATATATATATATATATATATATATATATATATATATATATATATATATATATATATATATATATATATATATATATATATATATATATATATATATATGGGGAGGGATACTCTTACTCATAGCCTCTTACTCATATAGTTACCTATGATCCGGGCCTTCCATTAGATCCCGGCGTACGGTTCGGATTAGATGGGGAGTTAAAGCAATGGTGTCCGCATTAAATGCTCGTATTAAAAGCCCATGTTAAAAGCCCGCATTTAATTCGGACATCATTGCTTTAACTCCTCATCTAATCCAAACCGTACGTTGGGATCTAATGGACGACTCGGATCATAGGTAACTATATGAGTAAGAGGCCATGAGTAAGAGTATCCCTCCCATATATATATATATATATATATATATATATATATATATATATATATATATATATATATATATATATGGGACGGGGAGCCTGGACCTCAGGTGCAGCGTTGAGGCTGCACCGGGCTCTCTGCGCGCGCCATCTATCCAAAAATCGGGCGTGAATCGAAGCATGGGACGGGATAAATGCCGGATTTGTTTTCAGCCGCTCGATTCATCGGATCCAACGGATCGGATTCCCCCAGACCAAAAATGCGATGTTACTGTGGCGGCCACAGTAACAGCTGCGAATGAGGTCCGGGGGAATCCGATCCGTTGGATCGAGGCATCGGACGGTTGAAGGTTGATCGCGGTATTTTTTCCGGAAAATCCGATCCAAATTGATTCGCGGGACACGTGGCGCGCGCGCAGAGAGCCCGGTGCAGCCTCAACGCTGCACCTGAGGTCCAGGCTCCCCGTCCCCATATATATATATATATATATATATATATATATATATATATATATATATATATATATATATATATATATATATATATATATATATATATATATATATATATATATATATATGGGGACGGGGAGCCTGGACCTCAGGTGCAGCGTGAACGCTGCACCCGGTTTCTGTGCGCGCGCCATGTGGCGTTCCTCCCGAAATCCGATCGGAAATAGCCCCCCTCCGATACCGCATACCCACAAGACAAACAGGAGTCATCCGATCGAGTTAATCGAACGGCTCCGTGAACACCCGGCCTCACTCTTCGTGAACACCCGGTCTGCTGTTACATCGTTCACTACTGGGGTAATCCCATCCGTTCGTTCAGCCGATCGGGCGGCTGAAAACAAAAATCGCGATTACTGTAGCCGCTACAGTAACAGCGAGATTGCTTTCAACCGTCCGATCATCAGGATCCAACGGATTGGATTCTTTTGGGATTCAATTGGCCGTTCGGTGAATTCAATCCGTTGGATCCTGAGATCGGACGGCTGAAAGCAATCTCGCTGTTACTGTAGCGGCTACAGTAATCACGATTTTTGTTTTCAACCGCCCGATCAGCTGAACGAACGGATGGGATTCCCCCAGTAGTGAACGCTGTAACAGCAGGCCGGGTGTTCACCGAGAGCGAGGCCGGGTGTTCACGGAGCCGTTCGATTAACTCGATCGGACGGCTCCTGTTTGTCCCGTGGGTATGTGGTCTCGGAGGGAGCTATTTTCGATCGGATTTCGGGAGGAACGCCATGTGGCACGCGCACAGGAGCCAGGTGCAGCGTTCACGCTGCACCTGAGGTCCAGGCTCCCCGTCCCCATATATATATATATATATATAAGGAGAGAGAGAGAGAGAGAGAGAGAGAGAGAGAGGAATGGGATGCTGCCTATCAAAGCAGCATTTTTTGCTGCTTTGAGACATTGTTTGACCATCCTAGAAGTTTTGGAATTTGATGAAATTTGGTGAGGGTGTTGTCTAGGGTAAGATGATCATCCTCACAAAATTTCATGAAATTCCAAAACTTCTAGGGGGTTCAAATGGTCGAAGCAAAATCAGTCGTCTGTAGTCGCCGTTAAAATCTGCAGCATTTTGCTTCGACCATTTGACCCTCTTAGAAGTTTTGGAATTTGATGAAAATTTGTGAGGATGATCATCTTACCCTAGACAACACCCTCACCAAATTTCATCAAATTCCAAAACTTCTAGGATGGTCAAACAATGTCTCAAAGCAGCAAAAATGCTGCTTTGATAGGCAGCATCCTATTCCTCATATATATATATATATATATATATATATATATATATATATATATATATATATATATATATATATATATATATATATATATATATATATATATATATATATATATATATATATATATATATATAGAGAGAGAGAGAGAGAGAGAGAGAGAGAGGGCGGGGGGGATACGAGGTATAGGCTGGCGGCCTATTTCGACGAAATGGGCATCCGCCCATTTGATGCCCCTAGGAGTTTAAGAATTTGCTGATTTTTTGTGAGCATAAGGATCTTATCTTAGATAGAACACCCACAAAAATTCAGCACATTCTAAAACTTTTTGGGGTATCAAATGTTAAATTTCAGATCTACGATTATAATGAATAAAACTTCTAACATTTGATGCCCCTAGGAGTTTTAGAATGTGCTAATTTTTTGTGGGTGTTCTATCTAAGATAAAGTGCATATGCTCACAAAAAATTAGCACATTCTAAAACTCCTAAAGCCTTCAAA
>OX393555.1:54029498-54131998 GCA_947650365.1 Chamaelirium japonicum
TCTCTCTCAGCGAGCCATAGAGAAAGAAAGAGGTCGTGGCCAATGGGTTGGGTTCTCTCAAAGGGGCAGCTGATCCAATCTGAGCCCTTCAATGGATGAGAATCGGATGGCTGACAGCGACAGCCTAAACTGAAAATAAGCTATCAGCCCATATCCCGCTTTCTCTCTCTCTCTCTCTCTCTCTCTCTCTCTCTCTCTCTCTATATATATAATATATATATATATATATATATATATTATATATATATATATATATATATAATCCCCTCAAGTGTAATCTTGTTTGGTGTGATCCACTTTGTGCAATCCTGACAAGTAACATATGCACTGGAAGTATTGCAGACATATGCACCAAAGCACATCAACATATGGCTGTTAATGTGCATGCGCCACCCAGCCGCCTAGTGCAACATATCTTGGAAAAATCTAATGGTAAAGGATCGCAACGGAAGCGATTTGCCGATTGAAAGACCGTGCGTGATGCACGTTACATGATAAAATTTTAAATGAAACTAATCAACATGTGCAATGGACATGTGTGCATGTAAATTGAACACCCTAATGACAATCTAACAATGCGAATATCTAGCATGCATGCAATTCGAATCTATACTAAGATCTATATATTAGAGTATTGCGTACCTTTCGTGCAGATCGTTTAACCGCGGAGAATTATCTTCTTTGTTGATGGAGGCAAAAGATAGGTCATGAAGAAGTCGACACACTTTAAGGTTTTCTCTTGGCACACACATAAAGTTATGCGTCGATCATTGCACTACTGTGAAGTACACACGGAGCGTAGATCTTAACTTCTTGCATCCTCTAACTGTGTCTTGTGTTTCAAGGAAATGGTTCAAGAACCGTAGATAATGTGGATAAGATGGAACCTTCAGGGACTACGGTTCATAGCTTATGAGTGTACCATTGATCATCTGAGTTCGAGTTAACCTGCATAACCACCTAGAGTGCGACGCAGACTGCACTCCAATTTCCCCGGACTTACTATATTCTCCCGTATACCCATGCTCTCCACTTAGTAGTAGCAAACATGTTGTCCTTCCACTTGGTGCCATTATGCAACTCGAGCGGTGGAAAATATCTTCAGACTTGGTGCTGGTCTTCGGTGCACCATGCTTCGGTGGTGCGCCTTCCAGAGTTAGTTTTTCGGGCGAATTTCGGGCCCCGTCTTTAGTGCGCCACGCTTCGAGGTGCGCATTCCAGACTTAGTTTTTTTGGCAAATTTTCGACCAGTCTTCAGTGCTCCATGCTTCAAGGTGCGCGTTCCAAACTTAGTTTTTCAGGGTGAATTTTGGTCGGTCATCGGTGCGCCACTCCTTTAGGGGTGCGCATTCCAATCTTAGTTTTTATGTCAAATTTTGGCCAATCTTTGGTGCGCCACGCTTGGAGTGATCTTTCCAGACTTAGTTTTTCGGGGCGAATTTCGACCGGTCTTCAGTGCGTCATGCTTCGAGGTGCGCATTCCAGGCTTACTTTTTTAGGGAGAATTTTGGCCGGTCTTCGGTGCACCACGCTTCGGGTGTGCGCACTCTAGACTTAGTTTTTTGGGTAAATTTATGCCGGTCTTCAGTGCCCCATGCTTCGGGGTGCGCATTCCAGACTTAGTTTTTCGGACGAATTTCGGCCGGTTCTTCGGTGCGCCACGCTTCTGAGTGCGCGTTTCTGACTTAGTTTTTTTGGTAAATTTCGGGTCAGTCTTAGGTGCGCCACGCTTCGGGGTGCGCACTCCAGACTTAGTTTTTTGGGTGAATTTCTATCGTTCTTCGGCGGTGCGCCACGCTTCGGGGTACGCATTCCAGGCATAGTTTTTTGGGTGAATTTCGGCCGGTCTTTGGTGCGCCACACTTCGTGGTGCGCATTCAAGACTTAGTTTTTCGGGCAAATTTTGGCCAGTCTTCGGTGTGTCACGCTTAGGGGTACACGTTCCAGACTTAGTTTTTCGGGCGAATTTCGGTGGATCTTCGGTGCGCAACGCTTCATGGTGCGCGTTCGAGACTTAGTTTTTAGGGCAAATTTTGGCCAGTCTTTCGGTGCGCCACGCTTCGAGGTGCACATTCAATACTTAGTTTTTTTGCGTGAATTTCAGTCGGTCTTCGGTGCTCCACGCTTCGGGGTGCGCGTTCCAAACTTAGCTTTTCGTGTGAATTTTGGTCGGCCTTTGGTGCCCCATGCTTTCGGGGGCGCGCATTCCAGTCTTAGTTTTTTGAGCGAATTTCGGCCAGTCTTTGGTGCACACCGCGCTTCATGATGCGCATTCCAGACATAATTTTTTAGGCAAATTTCGGTCGATCTTTGATGCGCCACGCTTGGGGTGCGCTTTCCAGGCTTAGTTTTTTGGATGAATTTTGGTCGGTCTTCGGTGCGCCATGCTTTGGGATGCGCATTCCAGACTTAGTTTTTCTCTGGCAAATTTTGACTGGTCTTTGGTGTACCACGCTTCAGTGTGCGCACTCCAAACTTAGTTTTTTCGAGCGTATTTATGCCGGTCTTCGGTGCGCCATGCTTTGGGGTGCGCGTTCCAGACTTACTTTTTCGGGCAAATTTTGGTAGGTCTTCGGTGCGCCACACTTCGGGATGCGTATTCCATATTTAGTTTTTCGGGGGAATTTTGGTCGGTTTTCGGTGCGCCATGCTTCTCACGGTTGTGCGTTCCAGATTTAGTTTTTCGGGCGAATTTCGGTTGGTCTTCGGTGCACCACGCTGTGGGGTGCACGTTCCAAACTTAGTTTTTCGAGCGAATTTCGGGCGGTCTTCGGTGCACCACGCTTCGAGGTGCGTACTCCAAACTTAGTTTTTCAAGTGAATTTTGATCAGTATTCGGTGCACCACGCTTCGAGGTGCTCGTTCTAGACTTAGTTTTTTGGTGAATTTCGGTCGGTTTTTCGGTGCTCCACACTTCGGGGTCCCGCATTCCAAACCTAGTTTTTCAAGTGAATTTCGATCGGTTTTATGGTATACCACACTTCGGGGTGCACATTACAAACTTAATTTTTCGGGCAACTTTCAATTGGTCTTCGGTGCGCCATGCTTCAGGGTGCGCATTCCTGACTTAGTTTTTCCTGGCGAATTTCAGGCCGGTCTTCAGTGCGCCACGCTTCGGGGTGCGCATTCCAGTTTTAGTTTTTATGGTGAATTTCGGCCAGTCTTTGGTGCACTGTGCTTCGTGGTGCACGTTCTAGACTTAATTTTTTGGGCAAATTTTGGCCGGGTCTTCAGTGCGCCACACTTGGGGTGCGCTTTCCAGACTTAGTTTTTTGGGCGAATTTCGACCAGTCTTCGGTGCGCCACGCTTTGGGGTGCACATTCCAGACTTAGGTTTTTGGGCTAATTTTGACCGGTCTTCGGTGCGCCATGCTTCGGGGTGCGCACTCCAAACTTAGTTTTCTGAACGAATTTCGGTTGGTCTTCGGTGCGCCATGCTTCGGAGTGCACATTCCAAACTTATGTTTTCTAGCGAATTTCGGTCGGGTCTTTGATGCACGCTACGCTTGGGGGTGCGTGTTTCAGACTTAGTTTTTCTAGAGAATTTTGGCTAGTCTTCGATGCGCCACGATTTGTGGTGTCTATTGCAAACTTAGTTTTTTCTGGAGAATTTCGGCCGATCTTCGGTGCACCATGCTTCGGGGTGTGTGTTCCAGTCTTAGTTTTTCTGGTGAATTTCAGTAGGTCTTCGGTGCGCCACACTTCGGGGTGCGCACTCCAGACTTAGTTTTTTAGGTGAATTCTTGTCAGTCTTCGGTGTGCCACGCTTCAGGGTGCGTATTCTAGACTTAGTTTTTTGGATGAATTTCAGCCGGTCTTCAGTGTACCATGCATCGGGGTGCGTGTTCCAGACTTAGTTTTTCGAGAGAATTTTTTCCAGACTTAGTTTTTCAGGCCAATTTTGGTTGGTCTTCGGTGTGCCACGCTTCGGGGTGCGTGTTCCAGACTTAGTTTTTCGGGGGAATTTTGGTCGGTCTACGGTGCGCCACGCTTCAGGGTGCACGTTCCAGACTTAGTTTTTCTTGCGAATTTTGGCCAGTCTTTGGTACACCACGCTTCACGGTGCATGTTCAAGACTTAGTTTTTCAGGCAAATTTTGATCGATTTTCGGTGCGCCACACTTCAAGGTGCGTATTCCAGACATAGTTTCTCGAGCGAATTTTGGTCGGTCTTTGGTGCGCCACGCTTCGGGGTGCGCATTACAAACTTAGTTTTTCAAGCAAATTTCGATCGATCTTTGGTGCGCCACGCTTCGGGGTGCACGTTCCAGACTAAGTTTTTCTGACAAATTTTGGCCAATCTTCAATGCACCACGTTTCACGGTGCGCATTCCAGACTTAGTTTTTCGAGCGAATTTCGATTGGTCTTCGGTGCGCCACACATCGGGGTGCATTCCAGAATTAGTTTTTCGGATGAATTTTGGTCGGTCTTCGGTGCGCTACGCTTCGGGGTGCATGTTCCAGACTTAGTTTTTTGAGCGTATTTCGATCGGTATTCGGTGCGCCATGCGTCGGGGTCCACGTTCCAGACTTAGGTTTTCTAACGAGTTTCGACCAGTCTTCGGTGGGCCACGCATTACGGTGCGTGTTCCAAACTTCATTTTTCGAGCGAATTTTGGTCGGTCTTTGGTGCGCCACATATCGGGGTGCGCATTCCATACTTAGTTTTTTAGGTGAATTTTGGCCGGTCTTCTGTGCGCCATGCTTAGGGGTGCGCATTCCAGACTTAGTTTTTCTAGAGAATTTTGGCAGGTCTTCGGTGCGCCATACTTGGGGTGCGATTTCTAGACTTAGTTTTTCAGGCAAATTTTTGGCCGGTCTTCGGTACGCTATGCTTCGGGATGTGCAGTCCAGACTTAGTTTTTTGGGCGAATTTAAACCGGTCTTCGGTGCGGCACGCTTCGGGGTGCGCATTCTAGACTTAGTTTTTCGGGCGTATTTCTGTCGGTCTTCGGTGCACCATGATTCGGGATGTGCGTTTCAAATTTAGTTTTTCTAGCAAATTTCGGTAGGTCTTCGGTGCGCCATGCTTTGGGGTACGGTTTCAAACTAAGTTTTTTGGGAAAATTTCATCCAGTCCTCGGTGCGCCATGCTTCAGGGTGCGTGTTCCAGACTTAGTTTTTCTAGCGAATTTTCGTCGGTCTTCAGTGCGTCATGCTTCGGGGTACGCATTCCAGACTTAGTTTTTCGGGTGAGTTTCGGCCAATTTTCGGCACGCCACGCTTCGGGGTGCGCGTTTCTGACTTAGTTTTTCTGGTGAATTTCGGCCTGTCTTCGGTGCACTACGCTTCAGGGTGCACATTCCAGACTTAGTTTTTTGGGTGAATTTCGGTCGGTCTTCGGTGCACCACGCTTCGGGGTGCACGTTCCAGACTTAGTTTTTTGGGTGAATTTCGGTCGGTCTTTGGTGCGCCAAGCTTCGCGTTGCGCGCTCCATACTTAGTTTTTTGGGCGAATTTTGGGTGGTTTTCGGTGTGCCACGCTTCGGGATGCACGTTCCAGACTTAGTTTTTCGGACGAATTTCAGTTGGTCTTCGGTGCGCCAAGCTTCGGGGTTCGCATTCCAGACTTTGTTTTTCGGACGAATTTCGGTCGATCATCGGTTCGCCACGCTTCTAGGTGCACGTTCCAGAATTAGTTTTTTAGGCAAATTTCGACCGGTCTTTGGTATGCCACGCTTTGGGGTGCGTGTTCCAGGCTTAGTTTTTCGAGCAAATTTCAGCCGGTTATTGGTGCGCCACACATTGGGATGCACGTTCCAGACTTAGTTTTTTTAGTGAATTTCGGCCGGTCTTCGGTGCACCACATTTCGGGGTGCGCATTGCAGACTTAGTTTTTCGGTCGAATTTCAGCCGGTCTTCGGTGCGCCATGCTTCGGGGTGCACATTTCAGACTTTGTTTTTCGGGCGAATTTCAGCTGGTCTTCATGCGCCACGCTTCGGGGAGCGCGTTATAGACTAAGTTTTTTGGGAAAAATTTGGTCGGTCTTCGTTGTGCCATGCTTTCAGGGTGCATGTTCTAGACTTAGTTTTTTGGGCGAATTTCGGTCGGTCTTCGGTGCGCCACGCTTCGGGGTACGTGTTCCAGACTTAGTTTTTTGGATAAATTTCGGTCGATCTTCGGTGCGCCACACTTTGGGGTGCGCATTCCAGACTTAGTTTTTCGGGTGAATTTTGGCCGGTCTTCGGTGTGCCATGCTTCGGGGTGCGTGTTCCAGACTTAGTTTTTTGAGCAAATTTCGATCGATCTTCGGTGCGCCATGCTTTGGGGTGCGCATTCCAGACTTAGTTTTTCTAGCAAATTTTGGCTGGTCTTCGGTATGCCATGCTTCGGAGTACACGTTTCAGATTCAATTTTTTTGGCAAATTTTGGCTGGTCTTCGATGCGCCATGCTTCGGGGTGTGCGTACTAGACTTAGTTTTTCTGACGAATTTTGGCAGGTCTTTGGTGCACCACGCTTCGGGGTGCGCACTGCAGACTTAGTTTGTTGGGTGAATTTCTGCCGGTCTTCAATGCGCAACGGTTCAGGGTGCGTGTTCCAGACTTAGTTTTTCGGGTAAATTTTTGTTGGCCTTCGGTGTGCCACACTTCGGGATGCACATTCCCCACTTAGTTTTTTGGGCGAATTTTGGCTGGTCTTTCGTGCGCCACGCTTCAGAGTGCGTGTTCCAGACTTAGTTTTTCGGGTGAATTTCAATGGGTCTTCGGTGCGCCATGTTTCGGGGTGCGCATTCCAGAATTAGTTTTTCAGGTGAATTTTTGTCAGTCTTCAGTGCGCCACGCTTCGGAGTGCACGTTACAAACTTAGTTTTTTGAGCAAATTTTGGCCAGTCTTCGGTGAGCAACGCTTCGGGGTGCACGTTCAAGACATAGTTTTTCTGGTGAATTTCGACCAGTCTTCGATGCACTACGCTTCAGGGTGCGCGTTCCATACTTAGTTTTTCAGGCAAATTTTGGTCGGTCTTTGGTGCGCCACATATCAGGGTGCGTATTCCAGACTTAGTTTTTTGAGCAAATTTCGGCCGGTCTTCGATGCGTCACGCTTCAAGGTGCGCATTCTAGACTTAGTTTTTCTAGCTAATTTCGGCCAATATTCGGTGCGCCATGCTTGGGGTGCACTTTCCACACTTAGTTTTTCAGGTGAATTCCAATCAGTCTTCGGTGCGTTACGGTTTGGAGTGCGCGTTCCAAACTTAGTTTTTTAGGTGAATTTTGGTCAGTATTCGGTGCGCCATGTTTTGGGGTGCGTGTTTCAGACTTAGTTTTTCGGACGAATTTCGATCGGTCTTCAGTGCGCTACGCTTCGGGGTGTGCGGTCCAGACTTAGTTTTTCGGTCAAATTTAAGCCGGTCTTCGGTGCGCCACGCTACGGGGTGCGCATTCCAGACTTAGTTTCTCGGGTGAATTTCGATCGGTCTTCGGTGCGCTACGATTAGAGGTGCGCATTCCAGACTCAATTTTTCGGGCGAATTCTGACCGGTTTTCAGTGCGCCACGCTTCGGGGTGCGCATTCCAGACTAAGTATTTTGGGAAATTTTGGCCGGTCTTCGGTGCGCCATGCTTCGGGGTGCGCGTTCCAGACTTAGTTTTTCTAGCGAATTTCGACCCGTCTTTGGTGCACCACGCTTCGGGGTGCGCATTCCAGACTTAGTTTTTCTAGTAAATTTCGGTCGGTCTTCGGTGCACCATGCTTCGGGGTGCGGACTCCAGACTTAGTTTTTCGGGTGAATTTCTGTCAATCTTCGGTGCGCCACACCTCAGGGTGCACGTTCCAAACTTAGTTTTTCGGGCGAATTTCGGGTGTTTTTCGGTGCGCCACGCTTCGGGGTACGCATTCCAGACTTAGTTTTTCGGGCGAATTTCTGTCTATCTTCGGTGCACCACGCTTTAGGTTGCACGTTCCAGACTTAGTTTTTGGGTGAATTTCGGCCAATCTTCGGTGTGCCAAGCTTTGGGGTTCGCATTCCAGGCTTTGATTTTTAGGCGAATTTCGATCGGTCTTCGGTTCGCCACGCTTCGAGGTGTGCGTTCCAGAATTAGTGTAACACCCTGGTATTTTACGGATTAATTCAACCCGTATAACATTGGGGTGTTAGAAGTAAAACTTGATATAAATTAAATTCCATCAAATATGGAAATTAACTGAGCCTCTTTTTCAATAATATAAGGGTTAGATACATTTCTTGAAAAATAAAAGCCTAAGGCTTAATTGCAATATTAACGCTTCATATCTCTGCTCCCGTATCCTCATATTATGGAGTATAGAGTGGATCTTCGATCCCTTCCCGTTCGTCCTCTATTCGTGCTTCCTTCTTTCTTTGACTTTGTAGACACACGAATTTTGTCTAACCCGGACCCGACTTGCGTACACCTACGCAGATACAAACCCGACACGCACTCCGACTCGGACCCGACTAGCACGCACCAATGCGGACCCGGACCCGACTCGCGCCCGACAAGGTAACCGGGCGGGCCCACCCTTAAGTGGGACCCACCCGACCGGCCCCTACTAGGGACCCGAACCCCATGGGGGCCGGCCCCTAGTAGGGATCTGAACCCCATGGGGGGCCGGCCGGCCTTGCAAAGGAAAAAGAAAAGAAAGGAAAGAAAAGAAAGGAAAGAAAAGAAAAGGAAAAAAAAGAAAGGAAAGAAAAGAAAAGGAAAGGAAAGAAAAAAAGGAAAGAAAAGAAAAGAAAGAAAAGGAAAGAACTACCACCATGCGCGGAGGGAGGTTGCGCATGACGTCTACCCACACGTGGATCTGCGCTGATCCCTCGATCCGACGGACAAGAAGAAGAGCCGGGTCGCCATCAATTTCGTGTGCAAAATTCAGCCATAATTACCCCGTCAAAAAAGGAAAACGAATAAAGACTTATTCCCCTCATCAATGGATGAATAAATCTCGGGTAATTATGGGGGAGATATTAAAGGGATTTAAAATTAAAAACTTCTCATATCTCTCCTCTCCCCCTTTGCCTATAAATAGAGGGGGAGGGGGAAGGCTCAAGGGGGGAAAATTGAAGAAAAAGCGAGGAAGCTCTACAGAAGAGGAGACGCTTCTTCATCGATCCAAGGCTTCACGAGGCACGGGCAAGCCTATCCCTTCGGGATCGACTTAGTCCATTGAAAGCCCTCATCAACGTGAAGACCCTTGCACAAGAAGATCAAGACTTCGACTCCGTGCACGAAGAAGAAAACTCGGAGAAGAAGACCCTTCGACTCCGAAGACGCCAGAAGCAAAGGCCGGAGAAGAAGCTCGGAGCGACACCACCCAGTCGGCTCCAACAAACCCTCAACTCTGATCAAGCTCCAAAGCCCGGAGAAGAGGAACGAAACGTTATCACCCCGTCGCCTTCGACAAACGTCTGCTCCATCCACGAAGAAGAAAGCTTGAAGAGGACTACCTGAAGCGTCGCTACACCCGTCGTCTTCAAAGCAAAGCCGGCGCTACAACCGTCGTACGGAGATCGGTGCTACCCCCACTATCTTCAAAAGCATTCTTTGACTCCGATCACACAAAAGAAACCCGGAAAAGAAGAGAAGTCCAGCCGACACCCAAACCGTCGAAGCACCGAAGAAGTAGCCCACGTCGTTCGAGAAGAAGACCGAGTTGACGCTGAAGCCAAAGCCCACGCAAGAAGCCATAGCAAAAGCCCCGGTAAAGCCCGCGCCAAAGCAACGCAAGTGCCAAAGCCAAGCGACTATGCCGGTCTCGAGCAAAAGCACCGCACGTTCTAGCCGATACGACGCGAAGTCCGGAAGAACGAAAGCATCACAAGTCTCCCCCGTCTACGTCCAAGTGCAAGCACCAAAGCAAAGCAAAAGCCAGAGCCACGCCAAAGCCAAGCCAAAGCTAAAAGCCAAAGCCAAAGCCGACGCCCAAAAGCACGATCGACGCCGCGAACCGACGATCAAGGACACCAAGGTCAAGCAAGGAGCGAGGAATACATGAAGACCGAGGAACAAAGCTGAAGACCTCCCTAGCCGAGGAAGCACGAAGCATGGAAGGGACCAAAGAAACAGCGGATATTCCTTAGCCTCTCAAAAACCCTCACCTTGTAAAGACCCCTGTCCTGGGCAACCCCTTCAGAGCTCTCGCACGAACACCACGTGGAGACGCGGATCAAAGGGACCCTCCAGAGGATCTCTCCCACAATCCCCTGATCAATACTCGCCACAACCCGGACTCGCCACACCCGAGCCACCCGGGTCCCGGCCACTCTTGTAATCTTGTTTTGTGCAATAAAGATGACCCGTATCTTTTCCGCGCATACAGATTTCTGGCACGCCCGGTGGGACCTTCTCTCCTTTCATCCGTACGGCTGAAGAAGTCGCTCCAAGTTCGCAATGGCCGGGACAAGCAACGATGCGTTTGCTCCAAGCCTTTCGCCGATCGTCGAGTCTTCTCTACTCCGACACGGTGATCCAGTAAACTCGGAGGGTGATGCTCCCCCGATGGTACGTGTCTACACTCGACGTACTCAAACTCTTGCGGATGTCTTTATGCCAGAAACTGCTGCCGAAGATACTCGCCAAAGCGCCGACGAGGCCTTGGTGCATGAAGAAACGAGCCTCGATCCTGGAGTCTATGTCTAGAAATTTGGGGAGGACCAGCCCCAACCCCGAGCCTGTTCGGATTCTCCAGCGGACGCTGCACCTCCTCTGCAGGGGGCAAACGTCCGTTATCAAGCAGAAGCAAGTCGGCACAACTACATCTCCGATGATAACGGTGAGGATGCAAGCATGCAATATCGAGATGTCCTCCGTCACCATCCTCCATCCGCTCTTCAGCTCCAGGTCATACAAATGGGTGAGCAAATGGCACAGATCGCTCGGCTAATAGAGGAGAAGGATCGTTACATCAATACTTTGCTTCAAAAGCTAAGCGCAAGGGACGCTGCAGTAGTCAGTCAACCCCTTGCTTCTCCCGTAGCCGCTCCAGCTCCGTCTTCAACTCCCGCCCCAGCAGAGGTTGTTCCGACGATTCAAGCAGTTACTCCAGCACTCTCCTCGGCTCCCATCCTAGTGGAAGTCATCTCGCCAGCACCCGCCTCGGTGGTCACACAACCTCCGGCAACAGCAACAATGAATGCTTAGCAAATATAAGCATTGGTAGCTGACATGATGCGCTCCCACGGCAGTGGTATTCCTCCGATCATGGCGGCATACTCGAAACCTTACACCGTGAGGATTCAACAGCTGCGTTTCCCCATCGGGTTCCAACCACCAAAGTTCCAGCACTTCGACGGAAAGGGAAATCCAAGGCAGCATGTTGCTCACTTTATCAAAACTTGTAACAATGCCGACACATATGGCAACGAGATGGTGAAACAGTTCATTCGCACCCTCAAAGGTAATGCTTTTGACTGGTACGTTGATCTTCCTCCAGGGACCATAGACAACTAGGATCAGATGGAAAGGGAGTTCCTCAATCGCTTCTACAGCACCAAACGCACCGTCAGCATGACCGAACTCACTACCGTCAAGCAAAGGAAAGACAAGCCGGTGATCGACTACATCGACAGATGGAGGAACCTCACGTTGAATTCACGAGCCTGTTTGTCTGAAGACTCGGCCATCGAGATATGCACCCAAGGCATGCAATGGGGCCTGCTCTACATCCTCAAAGGTATCAAGCCTCGGTCTTTCGAAGAACTCGCAACTCGGGCTCACGACATGGAACTCAGCCTAGCAAGCCGCGGGGACTCGAAGAACAAAGACTTCTTGAAGGTGGAGAAGAAGGACAAGCCACCGGCACCGAAACCGAAACAAGTCAATGTTACTGACATCGCTTCAACCCCCAAGCCGCTCAAGATCGGTGGCAAGCCGGATCAGAAGAAGGGAGTCGCCATACCGCCGCCTCCGCCGCCAAGACAAAGGATGACTCTCGAGGAGCTCGAAGCCAAGGAGTACCCCTTCCCAGACTCGAAAGTCTCCTCCATGTTTGACCAACTGCTGCAAGAGAAGATGATAGAGCCCCCTCTTTCGAAGAGGCCCGAGCAGATGCATCGCGTCGACGACCCTCTTTTCTATAAATACCACCGTGTGGTAAGTCATCCCATCGAAAGATGCTTCATCTTCAAGGAAAGAATTATGGCGCTCGCAAAGCAAGGAAAGATAGAGATCAACACCGGGGAGGTCGCCACGGCCAACATAACGTCCATCATCTTCGGCTCCTTCTCGCCGGTACTCGTTGCTGCACGACGAAGCATGCCTAATTTGCGCATCAACCGTCAAAGGCCAACCGCTAAGTCAATTTTCCAGCCGAGAGTCTCAAAGCGACGTCAATGTACTCTTGCGCTCACCGAGGAAGAAACACTGCGGCCCTGGGGGCAACCATCGCTTAAGCCAGTACCTCTTCCAAGCAATGCTACATCCCAATGAGCGCTCTAAAGGAGATACGAGCAAGGAGATCCAGAAGTCGGTCTGCGGGGCCAGCCTTCGGGGAAGTTTGACTATTACGTCCTCTACTCAATACCTCCGACCGCTTTAACTGAAGAAATCGAGCCCACCGACTGGGGACCGGAAAATGAGCCAGTGGAGCTTCAGGTAGAGCAAGTCCCTTCCAATCAAGCCACGTCTCAATGCACTCTCCGGAAGAGATATGAGCAAGGAGATCCTGAAGTTGGTCTGCTGGGCCAGCTTTCAGGGAAGTTCGACTATTACGTCTTCTGCTCAAAGCCTCCATCAGTTTCGATCGAAGAAATCAAGCCCACCAGCTAGGGATCGGAGGACGAGCCAGTAGAGCCTCCGAAAGAACAAGTGTCTCCAAGGGAACCAGTTGCGGTTGCCAATCATCACCTTAGCGGAGGAGAATCCACCGACGAAGAAGCATGGGTCACGCTACCCCGGCGACGAAGGCCACGACAAGAAAGGCAATACAAGCAAGACCGTGCAACGAAGAGAGTTCCCGAGCGAAGGACCTACAAGAAGAAAAGCAAGACTCCAGGAAGGAAGGCATTCAAAGTGCCACCGGCAAGCCAAGACGACCTCCTCCAGCAGAGCCTTCCAGAGCCAGCAACCTTGCAAGAATTATTTCCCGATCACTTCCTCCCAGTTGATCAACACATCAGAGTGTCTTGTTGCATGGTCGAAGTCCATAAGGCGTTGGAAGGAAAAGGCGAAGTCGAGACATCTGAAGAGGGTGACTCCACTGATGAGGGAGACGATTCCGACAAAGGGGGCACCGCCTCTCATGACGAAGCAATCCTGCACTTACCGCTCGTAGAAGCTTTGCGTCTTCCGAAGAAGGCTCGCCTGGCAATGGCTGCGGCCTTGGCCGACCCGGATAGCTACAAGAGGAAAAAGAAGGACGACCATAAGGGCAAAGTTCTAGCCTCGTGTGATGCGACGATAACCTTTTCGGATGAGGACTTGCAACTCGGGACACGATTGCACAACCGGCCTGTTTACGTTTTGGGATACATCAAGGAGAAGCTAGTGAATCGAATCCTGTTGGACTGTGGCTTTGCCGTCAACATCATGTCCATCCAGACGATGCGGCAACTCGGCATCACCAGTGACCAGCTCTCGCCCAGCCAATTGGTCATTCAAGGTTCAACCAGGGCGGACAGTCCACTATCGGAATCATCCGCCTGAAGCTCTCAATCGGTCCGCTAGATATAACGGTCCTCTTCCACATCATCGATTGCTAGACGTCATATCGCCTCCTGTTGGGCAGGCCATGGCTACACGAGAATGGCGTCGTAGTGTCCACCTGGCACCAGTGCCTCAAGTACTACGAAGAAGGCATGGAGAAATGTATAGTTACTGATGACAAGCCTTTCAATGAGGCCGAGGCACATTTGGCCGACGCCAAGTTCTACCAAGTGAGAGACCTAGTTGCGGAAGTCCTTCCGGCTAAAGCCCCTCGAGTCCAGAAGGCTGAAGAGGTAAGACAGGGCGAGGCTCATCCACCTGCAAAACCGATGCAACCTTCCGACAAGACGAAACTCGAGGTCCAAGAAGCATCAAAGTCAAAGCAAAGGATGCGCATCAATTCCGGGTCAAGAGCCATGCAACATACCCCGTTGCCCGTCCAAGCGACACCAGTCCTGCGACTCGCACCCCAGTGGCTCCGCAAATCTGAGCGATCGCCTTCTACTCCGGCAAGAAATATGGCCCCGCCGTTATCGCAGGCCAATGTCGTCACACTGCAAAAAATAACGTTGCCACTACCTAGTCTGACGCAAGCTCCGAACCTAAGCAGACCTGTCGAATCAGTCGACCCCAATCAACTTGGATTCAAGCCGAAAGGAAGTTGGGGGAAAAACGCTGCCAAGTTGCTGTTCAAAGCTGGCTACAACAAAGAGAGCGCCATGAGCACACTTTCCCCAGCAGTAATTCCATATGGGATGACGAGGACTCAAGCTCGGCTGTTTCAAAACGGTGAACAAATTCTTTCGAACCGCCGAGGCATTGGCTCCGGTCAAACTCCGATGGTCATCAGGGCTGCAGTAAGGAAGAGCTTCACCTCGAACTACATCGGGGCGAAGATGGTGGGCTAAGCAGCTGAAGGATCGACAATCTCCAATGCACTCTCTACCTACCCCAGCCATCCCAACAGTGGAAGAAGACGGCGACGGGCTCAATACCAAGCCTTGCTCCGGAAGCAAAATAGAGGCAGTAAAAACTGGTCGAATCGAAAGCGTACATTTGTGTTCGAAAGGCTTGGGCCAGTTAAGCAATCAAAGAAGAGGTCAGTGTTCGATCGTCTGGGAATGCCAGTCGAGGACCTCGTTTCAACGCCCACCCACCCACCCATGGCAGCCGTCCATTACATCTCTGTTAATCAAACTGACAACGGTGATTCTTCTCCTTCGGACGACGAGTTGCTGAGGCCCCGCCAGTCCTCGAAGAAGGGGGGCAGTCCACCGTTGATGACTTGAAGGAAATTAATTTGGGCACAGAAACGGAGCCTCAACCTACATTCATCAGCACACTCTTGACTCCTGAAGAAGAAGCTGCATACATCAAACTGCTCAAAGAATACAGAAATGTCTTCGCATGGTCCTACAAGGAGATGCCGGGTCTTGATCCTAAAATCGCAGTGCACCAGCTCAGCGTCAAACACGGAGCCAGCGCTATCAAGAAAGGACAAAGGCACTACCGGCCGGAATTGGTACCCCAAATAGAAGGCGAAGTTAACAAGTTGATCGAAGCCGGCTTCATCTGAGAGGTCAAGTACCCGACATGGATCTCTAGCGTCATCCCGGTCAAAAAGAAGAACGGTCAAATTCGAGTGTGCGTGGACTTCAGAGACTTGAACAACGCATGCCCAAAGGATGACTTCCCCTTGCCAATCACGGAGCTAATGGTGGACGCAACGACAGGCCACGAGGTGCTAACTTTCATGGACGGATCATCGGGCTACAATCAGATTCGGATGCCACCCAAGAACAAAGAGCTCACAGCATTCCGCACACCGAAAGGAATCTACTGCTACAAACTTATATCGTTCGGCTTGAAGAACGCAGGAGCCACCTACCAGCGAGCTATGCAGAAAATCTTCGATGATATTCTTCATCAAAACATGGAGTGTTATGTCGACGACCTCGTAGTGAAATCCAAGAAGTCGGCGCATCTACAAGATCTCGAGCTAATCTTCAAACGGCTTAGAAGGTACCAACTCCTCATGAATCCACTCAAGTGTGCATTCGGAGTCTCCTTAGGCAAGTTCCTCGGCTTCGTCGTACGACATCGAGGTATTGAGATAGATCAATCCAAAATAGATGCTATTGTCAATATGCCCGCGCCGAAGACAGTGCGAGACCTTAGAGGCCTCCAAGGGCACTTGGCGTATATCCGAAGATTCATCGCCAACCTAGCTGGAAAGTGTCACCCATTTAGTCGCCTCATGAAGAAAGGAGCGCCGTTCAAATGGGATGAAGCTTGCCAAGAAGCACTCCAAAACATCAAAGCCTATCTACTGAAGCCGTCAGTCCTATCAGCGCCAGTTCAAGAAAGGCCGCTAATCCTCTACATTAGTGCCCAGGAGCAATCCTTGGGGGCACTCCTGGCTCAGAACAATGAACTTGGTAAGGAGACGGCTTGCTGCTACTTGAGTCGCACTCTCATCGGCACAGAGCTAAATTACTCCCCGATTGAGAAGGTCTGCTTAGCACTCATCTTCGCCACGAAAAAGCTGCGGCATTATATGCTGGCTCACACCGTCAGACTTGTCTCGAAGGCCGACCCCCTCAAGTACATCATGTCAAGACCAGTGCTCTCCGGACGTCTAGCGAAGTGGGCGTTGCTTCTCCTCGAATTTGATATCACCTTCGTGCAACAGAAAGCAGTTAACGGACAAGCTCTCGTGAACTTCCTTGCAGAATATCTCCTCCCGGCAGAATGGGAGTTATCAGAAGATCTCCCTGACGAAGAAGTGTTCTCCATCGACATCGCCCCCTCCTGGAAAATGTTCTTTGACGGCACAGCAAGACAAGACATATCGGGAGCCGGAGTCATCTTCGTTTCTCCGGACAACGAAATACTCCCCTTCTCATTCCTACTGTCAGAATCGTGTTCCAACAATGTGGCAGAGTATCAAGCTCTACTAATCGGTCTTGAACTTGCCAACGAAATGAAGCTTCAAAGACTTGAGATTTTCAGTGACTCTTAACTCGTTATCCAGCAAGTCTTGGGGGCATACGAAGTCAACAAAGAAGACCTGGTGCTGTTGCATGCGCGAGCTTTGGAACTCCTCGGCAACCTCAAGGCTGCTTCCATTCAGCACGTCTCCAGGAACCTCAATCAGCAGGCTAACGCACTCGCAAATCTGGCAGCTATACTCCCGTTTCCAGAAGAACGACAGCTCATCGTCCCCATCAGCAGAAGAATAGTGATCACCAAAGAAGAAGATCCGATCGAAGTTCCAGTTCAAACCAACATGCTGCACGTCCTCGAGATTGAAGAACAAGACTGGAGGCAGCCTTTTGTGGATTATCTCATCCATGGTAAACTCCCCGAATATCCGAAGCGCAGAGTTGACATCCAGCGGCAATCTCTGAAGTTCTACCACTTCAACAACGAGTTGTACCATCGAAGCTACGATGTCACACTCCTGAGGTGCCTCGCGAAAGAAGAGGCAGAAGCGGCACTAGAAGAGATACACGCTGGAATCTGTGGCTCGCACCAGTCTGGTCCGAAGCTCCACTTTTGCGTTAGGAGGATGTGATATTACTGGCCTACCATGATCAAGGACAGCTTGGAGTTTGTGAAAAGATGTCATGCTTGCCAGCTGCACGGAGACTACATCCGTCAACTGCCGGAACCTCTACATCCAACAATCTCATCGTGGCCCTTCGATGGATGGGGACTCGATATTGTCGGTCCCCTGCCCAAGTCATCCAAGCAACACCTTTACATTCTGGCGGCAACGGACTACTTCTCCAAGTGGGCTGAAGCAACACCTCTCCGGAAGTTACAAAGCACTCCGTTATCAGCTTCATCCAGAATGACATCATCTTCCGATATGGAGTTCCTCGCTACATCGTAACAGACAACGGGAAGCAATTCAAGAATGTTGCCGTCAGCCAGTTCTGCGCATTGTACAACATTAAGCAGAATTGTTCGACGATGTACAACGCTCCGGCCAACGGTCTGGCAGAGGCCTTCAACAAGACTCTTTGCAAGCTGCTGTAGAAAACCATCTCGAAGATAAAGAAAGACTGGCACGAACGCATGGGCGAACCGCTATAGGCTTACCGGACGTCCTTCGGCACACCGACGCAAGCAACACTGTACTCCCTTATCTATGGTGTAGAAGTTGTTCTTCCGCTCAAGCTCCAGATCCCATCGCTCAGGATAGCAATCCTAGAAGGCCTCACCAGCGACGACAACGCCCAGCTCCGCCTAGCAGAATTAGAAGCATTGGACGAAAGACGCCTCGAAGCTCAGCAACGTCTGGAGTGTTATCAGGCCAGACTGTCTTGCGCCTTCAACAAGAAGATCCGTCCTCGATCATTCTAGGTAGGGGAACTGGTGCTAGCAGTCAAACGCCCCATCATCCTCTCGCATCGAGGAGGGAAGAAATTTGATGCCAAATGGGATGGCCCGCACTCCGTCAAGGAAGTCTACTCCAACGGCGCCTATCTCCTCACCACGCCAGAAGGGCTAACACTCGGCCCTATCAACGGCAAGTACCTCAAAAGGTATTATGCCTAAAGCAAGGCCACACCCCTTGCAAAAAAAAAAAGAACTATGTGCGACTTGATCCCCCTTATGGGGGTACGTAGGCAGCCTGAGAGGTTACTTCAGGTTCAGTCTGACCAAAAGAAAAAGTCAACAATGGTCCATGCAAAAGATGTGGCAAAACGAGGTGATATTATTAGATAGTGAAGAAAAGGCGGTACATGGCATAAGTTTCAAAAGGAAAGCTACAATGCAAAATGACTAGACGAGGAGCAACAAAAAGAAGGTATCCAGAGCTTGAAGACGGCGCAGTAACTCCTCTCTAGTAGCCTCCACTCGCTGAAGTTCCACGGGATAAGTGGCCAGAAGCTCGCGACGGGCTGCCAAGTCTGACTGCTGCTTCAGGTAGCTCGCCTTCAAAGCGTTCTCCGCAGTCTCAGCTCGCTCCAGACTAGACTCTGCCTTCCGAAGCGAGGCATGCACTGATTCTATCTTCTTTTGACCCTTCGACAGGCTAGAAGCGGCCTCCGCAAGCTGGTGCTCTGACTGACACAAACTCGCCTCAGTGGCCTCCAACTCAGAAGGGGAGCTCCCCTCTAGTAAAGCTCGCCGGGAGCGATAAACCTCGCTATCAGTCACAAGCAAGTTCATCTGGGCGACAAAAGAAGAACTGTCAACCTTGAACTCCTCCAAGCTCGTGCAAAACTCTGCACCGTCCGTCGACCACCAGTCTTGGAGGGCGCCAAAGCCAGCATCTTGAAAGGGCTCCAACGTTGACTTGATATACTGCCGGCAGCTCGCAAGAAGAAACTCTGAAACTCTGCTCCTTGGCCTTAAGCTCGGGCGAGGTGCCTCAGAGTAGGTGGGCAAAACCTTCCCTTCCGCCACAGTCACGCTGTGGACCGCCTTCGCCAACAAGGCGGCAGAACTGGAGAAACCGCCGCCACCGCTGCGACAACTGTCTCCTCCAACAGGCACGAGGGCACAACAGTCGGGGAACGCCGCTTGTCGACACTCGAAACTTCGGCCTCCTCATGGAAAGACAAAGCGTCGACATCAATGCCGTCCAGATTAATATCGCCACTAGGGAAGTTCTCCCCGCAGACCCCAAGGAGGTCCAGATCATCCGGGGGGACATCTAGCCCGCACTCCCCAGGCACTTCCCGTGCGGCCCCAATAGACGAATGCCCAAGAGATGCTTTCGGAGAGTCTGCCCCGCGCTCTACCACTATAACAGAATATGTCCAAAATAAATACACCGCTTAGCATGATGGAACTTCCCGAACATGGAAAGGAAGTAAAATAAAGAGAACTCCATACCTGCGAGGTCGGACGAAGCAGCCCTGGACGAAGGGATCACCTCATCTTTTAGAAGTCCGGGCTCCTCGGTATCCTCCACCTGACAAGGGACCCTTGAGGTCATCTCGTGAGGAATGCAAACCTTTCTTCTTTTGGGCGGGGTGCCCTCAACAGCAGTCTTCGAAAGAAAGGATGGCCCAGGGGCACTAGTGAGGTCAGCTTCTAATACGGGAGCCGAAGAAGGGACACGGCGAGCACTGGAAAGGCGACTGCAACTCCTCTGGGCCCTCTGAAGCCCCAAACGGAGGCGACGATCTTCCACTCCCGCAGTGGGATCAAAACGGAAAATTTTAAACTCACTGCTCGCCAGGACGTCAACCGGGAGACTCGCAAGCAAGGGGGAAACTCGCCCTTCAGTCCACTAGCAGTACTCCGGAGTGGCGGCGTCCCGAGACCCGGATTTGGTCCCAGGGAAGAAGCTGCCGCCAGTCAATCGAGCGTAGAGAGAAGCCCAGAGACGGTAACCCTCCTGCGGACTAATACGCCCCTGCAACTGCTGAGGCATACCGGGAACTTCCTGTCGAAATCCTTGCTGATGAGCAAAGCGATGAGGGGAGTACTGCTCCACCTCCACCACATCCCCCTTGCGCCAAACCAAGTAGCCAGGGCGGCAACTGACCATGTTCCAATATAAGCTGTCCGAGAGCTCCTCGTTGTCATAGACAGTCGACCTCTCCAAAGGTAGCACCGAGTGCTCCGATAGAAACTCGAAGTCGACGCTTCCCATCCTCCGCAAAAGAGTGCGAGCACACTCCCTCGGGCGCTCCCAACTAATAAAAGCATTTAAGATCCTGCCTATCCCGGGCAGGAACGACAGGTCGGCTGGATGTCCGCGTCTGGCGAAGATCCCCTTTCGAGAAGTGAAGAGCTATCCAGCCGTACAGGTAGTGCAGAGGTCCAAACGCAGCAGACCGGCCAAGCTCCTCCTTGGCATTATCCGAGCTGGACAAGTCCAGTAAGTCCCGCTGAGACCCTGGTACAAGGAGCATAAGATGGCCGGGGCTAGATTGAAAAGCTCCCCCCTCGCCATCCTGGAAGCTGCAAGAAAAGTCCCCGGACGGATGACCTTGCCAGGACAGGGAAGCACGAACCGGCAAAGAAAGATGACCAGCCCGGTGGCTCGATAAACCGCCCGCCACTCCTCACTGTCATGCCTCAGGCTGAGGATCTCCCAGGGACACTGTTTTCCCTCCATTGAGTGCCTCTCTCGAGCCAATGACTCAATGGGCCTCACAAAAGAACGAAGCGGAGGCCTTTTCATTTGAGCAACCTTCCACATCGGGTGAGCCGAAGGTGCCGGGGACCTGTACTCGCCTCTGAACCAAAAATCAACCCAGGAAGAAGGATGCACTCGGTCTGACTGATCCCGCGCTGCATTGATAGCATATGCCTTGAATAGAAGAAGGCAGGAGCTCGGAGCAAAGTTGTTATCCAATAGGTCCTTCAAAGCTGGCACCTCCTCTTGGTAGTAATTCCGCACTTCAGGGCATCCAGAGACAATGGGGACGTCACGAAGTGAGATCCCTATCTCTCCTACTCCAGTGAGGAAAGTGTTGGTGGCCGGACACCAGAGTTCACAAAGTGCGCGATACATCCCCTCAGGACGGCTGTATTCTCGATGAGCCGGTGCCAGAAACTTGGCCAACGGATTCATCTCGGGTTCCGCACCAAAGACCTCGTAGAGCTCGCTCATCCATTCACAAAAACCGCAAAGGTATTGGACGTCTCCCCGAGGCCAAGAGTCGGTACCCCATCGGGTCAATCGGGAGCATATCTTCGAGGCAACTACCAGAGTGGGCACGAAATCTTCATCACAATGGTGGAAAGGAGTACTCAAACTTGGGCGGAGGAGCTTCATGGAGATCCCTTCGTCAGTATAGATCTTATCGCTCAGCTTCAGCATCCCACAAGTCACGTCGGCGACTCCATCTTCCGTGATGCGCTCGTGGACAAAGACATGGAGCAACGACAAAAGGTCTTCTCGTCTCGAGTTGCGGTAACGGTACACCCGAGTAAGGGGAAAGCGAAGGCACCTCCTCCCATCGGAAAGGCCCTCAGCTATCCACCCCGGTGAAGTCAAGCTCTCGAAGATGCGAATCCTGAAGAACCATGAAAGGAAGCAAGTCAAGACAAGCGGGATAAAAAAAAAAAAAGAGGGTGAGCAACAGCAGTAGTCAGGGGCCGCACACCTCACCCCAATCTGTGGCCGAAAAAAAAAAAAAAAGAGAGAATCAGCAAGGGGCCCCCTTTCCCCAGTCAGCACCCGACAGAAAGAAAAAAAAGGGGGGGGGGGCGCAGCCCCCTTCCTTCTTCGCCTCCTTCTTCGCCGATACCGGCCCGACCTCGCCCGTCTTAGCCTCGCGCCCGAAGCCGCCGGACCTCGCCTCCGACCCGATCGGGCCCCCGCAGCCATCGGACCCGACCCCGCCGCCGACGCAGTCGGCCTCTCTACGCACGACGCCCCAGCCGCCGCCGCTCGGGCTTCCGACCCCGCGCCCGGGCCCGCCTCCGCGACGCCCCGCGCCGCCGCCGCTCGGGCCTCCGACCCCATGCCGCCCGTGCCCGGGCCCACCTTCGCGATGCCCCACGCCACCCGAGCCCGGACCCGCCTCTGCGACGCCCCAGCCTCCGCCGCTCGAGCCTCCGACCCCATGCCGCCTGCGCCCGGGCCCACCTCCGCGACGCCCCGCGCCACCCGCACCCGGGCCCGCCTCCGCGATGCCTGCGCTGTCGCTGTCGCTGCTGCCTCCGCAGCCCAGAACCAGAGAAGAAGAAGAAAGAAAAAAAAAAGAAAAGAAAAAGAAAAAGAAGAAGAAGACGAAGAAAGAGGAAGAAGATGGCGGCGAAGGTGATTAGCACCTCAGCCTCGCTCCTCCGTCCTCCTCGCCTCGATCCTCGTCGCAACGCCGCTTCGAGCCCGTCTTCGCAACAACCTTCAGATCGGGCGCCATCGTTGCCGCCGCTGACGAAAGAGGCGACACCGGGAAGACGGAGCAAGTCGCGTGCAACCCCCAGGCAGCTCTCTTCTGACGGCGGTCTCCAGAAGCCGGCGGAACCTTCGCAAAGAGCAGAATATCGGATGAAGGGGGTAGGGGTCCCTAAATAGATCCCCAACCCCGCCCATAAAATGAAACAAGGACAAGTGCTCTACGATTCCTACGTGTCCAAACCCTACCCGTTTTCACCGATGCACTCGTCCTTGAGGGGGCATTTGTAGACACACGAATTTTGTCTAACCCGGACCCGACTTGCGTACACCTACGCGGATACAAACCCGATGCGCACTCTGACTCGGACCCGACTAGCACGCACCAATGCGGATCCGGACCCGACTCGCACCCGACAAGGTAACCGGGCGGGCCCACCCTTAAGTGGGACCCACCCGGCCGGCCCCTACTAGGGACCCGAACCCCATGGGGGCCGGCCCCTAGTAGGGATCCGAACCCCATGGGGGGCCGGCTGGCCTTGCAAAGGAAAAAGAAAAGAAAGGAAAGAAAAGAAAAGGAAAAGAAAAGAAAAGGAAAGAAAAGAAAAGAAAAGAAAAGAAAAAAAGGAAAGAAAAGAAAAGGAAAGAAAAAAAAGAAAAGGAAAGAACTACCGCCATGCGCGGGGGGAGATTGCGCATGACGTCTACCCACACGTGGATCTGCGCCGATCCCTCGATCCGACGGACGAGAAGAAGAGCTGGGTCGCCATCGATTTCGTGTGCAAAATTCAGCCATAATTACCCCGTCAGAAAAGAAAAACGAATAAAGACTTATTCCCCTCATCAATGGATGAATAAATCTCGGGTAATTATGGGGGAGATATTAAAGGGATTTAAAATTAAAAACTTCCCATATCTCTCCTCTCCCCCTTTGCCTATAAATAGAGGGGGAGGGGGAAGGCTCAAGGGGGGAAGATTGAAGAAAAAGCGAGGAAGCTCTGTACAAGAGGAGACGCTTCGTCATCGACCCAAGTCTTCACGAGGCACGGGCAAGCCTATCCCTTCGGGACCGGCTTAGTCCATTGAAAGCCCTCATCAACGTGAAGACCCTTGCACAAGAAGATCAAGACTTCGACTCCGTGCACGAAGAAGAAAGCTCGGAGAAGAAGACCCTTCGACTCCGAAGACGCCAGAAGTAAAGGCCGGAGAAGCAGCTCGGAGCGGCACCACCCAGTCGGCTCTAACAAACCCTCAACTCCGATCAAGCTCCAAAGCCCAGAGAAGAGGAACGAAGCATCATCACCCCATCGCCTTCGACAAATGTCTGCTCCATCCACGAAGAAGAAAGCCTGGAGAGGACTACCTGAAGCGTCGCTACACCCGTCGTCTTTAAAGCAAAGCCGGCGCTACAACCGTCGCACGGAGATCGGTGCTACCCCCACTATCTTCAAAAGCATTCTTTGACTCCGATCACACAAAAGAAGCCCGGAGAAGAAGAGAAGTCCAACCGACACCCAAACCATCGAAGCACCGAAGAAGTAGCCCACGTCGTTCGAGAAGAAGACCGAGTTGACGCTGAAGCCAAAGCCCACACAAGAAGCCAAAGCAAAAGCCCTGGTAAAGCCCGCGCTAAAGCAACGCAAGTGCCAAAGCTAAGTGACTACGTTGGTCTCGAGCAAAAGCATCGCAGGTTCTAGCCAATACGACGTGAAGTCCGGAAGAATGAAAGCATCGCAAGTCTCCCCCGTCTACATCCAAGCACAAGCGCCAAAGCAGAGCAAAAGCCAGAGCCACGCCAAAGCCAAGTCAAAGCCAAGCCGACGCCCAAAAGCACGATCGACGCCGCGAACCGACGATCAAGGATGCCAAGGTCAAGCAAGGAGCGAGGAAGACACGAAGACCGAGGAACAAAACTGAAGACCTTTCTAGCCGAGGAAGCGCGAAGCACGGAAGGGACCAAAGAAACAGTGGATATTCTTTAGCCTCTCAAAAACCCTTACCTTGTAAAGACCCCTGTCCTGGGCAACCCCTTCAGAGCTCTCGCACGAACACCACGTGGAGACGCAGAACGCAGTTCAAAGGGACCCTCCAGAGGATCTCTCCCATAATCCCCTGATCAACACTCGCCGCAACCCGGACTCGCCACACCTGAGCCACCCGGGTCCCGGCCACTCTTGTAATCTTGTTTTATGCAATAAAGATGACCCGTATCTTTTCTGTGGATACAGACTTGTAGGGTCAGTCTCTGTAGAGACCACAACACCTGTAGGGGGGTGAGTCTAATTCACTGACTCACCTAATAACTTAGTTTATTCATGCTAAGATATATGTACTGAAGAAGCAGTGAACATGACTATGAATAGTAATTAAAAAGACATTGATCACCCGATTCCCTTTTTGGTCTCAGCTAGGGTAGGAATCTCAAGCCTAACCCGGGTACATTTTGTCCGCAGCAAGGCTAGCCCCACACCTAGGTTCTTTTAGTCACCAGACTAGGCTAGCCCCACACCTAGGTAACTTTTTGGCCTCAACCAGGGCTAGACCCACACCCAGGTTACTTTTTGGCCTCAACCAGGGCTAGACCCACACCCAGGATACTTTTTGGCCTCAGCCAGGGCTAGCCCCATATCCAAATAAGTGATCAACACATCTCAAAATTTAACTAATCCATAACATCCTACCATTAATTCAATAACATACACTTAGCATGAATTAACCAGGTTTAGTCCCCTACCTGAAGTGTTGTAGAATCCTTCACCCGATGTAGATGACCTGTAAGCCCATGACTTGAAATATAGTGTTCTCTTTTGTTAGTTTTATATTCTATTTCCCAAGGATCAGATGTAATCAAATTCCAATATGGATTCCTTAGGTTTTTAAACTAATTTATTTAATACATTTTATCTTATAGGGATATTTTGGTCATTTCTAAAATACTTTGAATTTATACCCATTTTGTAGAGTTTTTCATTTTGAAACCGTGGCCGTAGACGGAACTCAATTCGGAGTTCGTTTGATCCCGGTATGGCCAAAATAGCCGATATTGACGGAATTTAAATGGGTGGTCTGCTTTTAGTAAAACGGTCAGTTATTTTCAATAATAATGGTTCAGTTAATGAAGGCATGGTCGTTTTATCCCAGTTTATTTGGGTTTAATGGGCTTCGGCCCATAGAAATTAATGGGTTTTTAATGGGCTTCGGACCACAGAATGTAATGGGTTTTTAATAGGCTTCGGCCCTCAGGATTAGATAGGCTTACTGGGCTTTGGCCCACAGAAATTAATAATAAATAAATAAAAATATGGCTATAGGCTGACCTGTGGTGGGTGTCGGGAGGCGGCGGCCGGCGGCGGGCGGTGACCGGCGATGGACGGCCGGCGGCGGCGGGGGAAAGGGTTTTTAGGTGGTGGGTGGCACGGATCCCGAGATGGGCTTGGGTGAAGAACTCTTATTGAGGGGGGGTTTATATAGGCCTTTCGGGAATACCAAAAGTCCCAAGGTCTTAAATACAAAACAGCCCCTGTTTCAGCTGCGCGACTGTTCCCATCCGATCGGAAATAAAAGGTCGACGGTTGAGATGTCTTTTGGTCTTCCGCTCTTACTATAATAATTACGTTTCTGATGTTTAGATAGAAAAGTTTAAAGGGTTTTCTGGTTAGAGAGAAAAAGTTAAAATTCTGCTGATCGATCCCTGGTTCGAATCTTTCTATTGGCAATATATATATATATATATATATATATATATATATATATATATATATATATATATATATATATATATATATATATATATATATATATATCTTTAAATTTTTAAATGCTCTAAATGAGTTCAAAACGTAAATGTTTGTATAGGTTTCTTGATCGTTTTGACGAAACAGACACAATGGCGTAGTCCGATTTTTATTTTGAATTTTTTATCAAAAATTATTATAATGACTTTTAAAATTTTAATTTATTTTGGGATGTTACATCCTCTACCCCTAATAAAAATTTTGTCCTCAAAATTTAAAGTATGTACTTTAGTTGTCGAACAAATTTATTTCTAACTCCAATTCCCAAGTAACTTCTTCCTCATTATGATGTTGCCATAGCAATTTTACCAATCGTATAGTTTTGGTTCGCAATATTTTATCTTTGGTGCTTAAAACCTTCACAAGTACTCCCGCGTAATATGCATTTGATTGAATGTTTTTTTTTTCCAAAATATGAGAAGGATCAGGTTCATATGGATACTTGAAAAACTAGATGTACATTAGCCAGTACTTGACCATCTTACAATAAGTACACCTCCTAACCCTACATGAGACGCATCCGTGTAAAGTGTGTACTTCTTTCCATTATAATATTAATCTTTTCTCCTAATTATTAACTTATTTGAGTGTCTTGTTTATGGGATCCAATAAGGCAATAAATTTTAAGGTTTGAGAATAAAATTTTTCGGACTTTCTCTACTCACACATCAACTGTACCTGGCTACTGTATTCACCAGGAACCACAGTGATAAGAATAGAGTTGGCCTGAGAGTCAATGTAATTTAATTATTTATTATTATTATTTTTTTTTTAAACTATTAAAAACTTCAACTATTTGACTATGATCATTTAGGATGTAGAGGTAAACTATTATGATCTCGAAGTCAAAGTCCTAGGCGGCTCCACCTTAGGTGGCTCCATACTGGCAATTGGCAGCCCTTTTTCCCATGGAATGGCTCCACCTAACCCCAGTCAGCCCTTTCCTAGGTAGCCCTTTCCGTTGAACTCGAATTCGAGAAGTGATGATTAACCTCGATCCTAATTATCACAGAACATGTTATAATTTTTTTAGTTAATTATTTACTTAAAATCAGTCCTTTATGCAGTAATGACTCAACCCATATCTCACCATGTTTTTTGTACATACTAGAAGGTGACTTAGTATTTTATATTCAACTCGACTTTAGCTTTCATCTGAAAAGTATCTTAGTTTTTATAGGGGTTATCATGGACATTTTTTTTTCCCCGAGTAATTGGCGTATATAAATCTAATTCCTGAGTTAACCTACTCTCATCAAGGTTGATTAACCTAGATAAGGTTCCAATACTTTGGATAGGTTTCAGGTTACATAGGAAAAAGATCTTAGTATTTAATACATGATTTTTTTTTATTTTTTTTTACACTAAGTTTACATTAATAAAAGACTTAAGAATAGTTTCTTTCTAATTATCATTGAACATTGTTTCTGCTAAGACACGATAGAAACGTGTTCTCAAAAAGAGGTCTTAAGAGAGAGGATCTTAAATTAAGTTACTCCTTAGGGATTTCTTACCCTAATTGAGTTACTACTAGGGTTTATAAAACCTTCTTATGTTTCCATATCGTTACAAAGCGGCATCCTATATTTCTAGTTAGTTTCTAGTTCTCTTTAAGTGATCATACGTTCTAATTTCGATGTACCTATATTGTCTTCTGGGTTGACCAACTTTTCAGCGTTCAATGTTTATTGTCTCAGACCTACGCATCGAAAGCTATTATAAAATATTTAAAAGATATATCCTAAAGTTAAGTTCAGGTAAATATACTTTGTTCTAGCGATAAAGTGTATTAGGTTATCAATGTTTTAATCATCTAGGACTAGGTGTACTTAGATCTACTTCACATGAGCCTAACTTGTGCTCTAGGTTAAATGACTATCCTATCGATGTCCTTCTTGCTAATAAATTTTTACTTCCTATGACCTATTACCTAGGCTCTGATACCAAGTTGTAACGCCCCGGTATTTTACGGATTAATTCAACCCGTATAACACTGGGGTGTTAGAAGTAAAACTTGATATAGATAAATTCCATCAAATATAGAAATTATTGAGCCACTTTATTTAAATAACATAAGTGTTTGATACATTTCTTGAAAAATAAAAGCCTAAGGCTTAATTTCAACATCAACACTTCATATTTCTGCTCCTGCATCCTCGTAGTATGGTGTGTAGAATAGGTCTTCAACTCCTTCCGGTTCATTCTATGTTCGCTCCTCACCTTCTTCTTGTCCTGCAGGATCGGTCTCTGTAGGGTTTATAACATCTGTAGGGGGGTGAGTCTAATCCACTGACTCACCTAAATACTTAGTTTTATTCATGCTAAGACATATGTATTGAAGAGCAGTGAACATAACTATGAATAGTAAATAAAAACAACATTGATCACCCGATTCCCTTTTTGGTCTCAGCCAGGGTAAGAATCTCAAGCCTTACCCGGGTACTTCTAGTCCGCAACAATGCTAGCCCCACACCTAGGTTCTTTTAGTCCTCAGACTAGGCTAGCCCCATACCTAGGTTACTTTTTGGCCTCCGCCAGGGCTAGACCAACACCCAGGTTACTTTTTGGCCTCAACCAGGGCTAGACCCACACCCAGGTTACTTTTTGGCCTCAGCCAGGGCTAGACGCACACCCAAATAAGTGATCACATATCTCAAAATTTACAAGTCCATAGCAATGTACCGTTATTCGATATCATATACTTAGCATGAACAACTCAGTTTAAATCCCCTTCCTAAAGCGTTGAAGACTCTTTCTTCTGATGAGGAAGCCTTAGGAAGCTCAAAACCTGAAAATATATTACTATATTTTTGTTAGTTTTTACCCTAACTTTTACAAAGATTTACCGAAATGCTTTTCAATGAGGACTAATAGGTTTTATTCTTTTAGGGGTATTTTGGTTATTTCTAAAATATTTTAAATTTATACTCAGTGTGTAGAATCTTTTATTCTGAAACCGTGGCCGCAGACGGAACTCAATTCGGAGTTCGTTTGCTCCCGGTATGGCTAAAATAGTCGGCATTAGCCCAGGAATTTAAAACAAAAAACTATATTTGTGGCCTACTAGGTTTAGAAGTTTTATAATATTGGTGGTTCCGAATCATAACCACAATTATGTGGTCGCAGACGGAATTTGATTCCGAGTTCAAATAAAAAGGTTATGACTATTTTACCTTAGTGGTAAAATGGTAATTTTACTTTTTAATTATCGATTCTGGTATTTTATGATCTCAGTAGGTGTATTTTGTCATTACGAGTCCAAGGTCCCTGACGGGGCTCAATTCAGAGTCCGTATGGATAAGATATGGTCAATACAGTTTACCTTGATAATCTATATATTTAATGTTAGGTGATTCTTAACAAAAATCATAAAGTGTTCAACTGGTTAGAGTGAGCCTTCTTAGGTTGTTATTTAAGGGGGGGTCATAGGTTCTAATATGAAGTCTCTAGCCTTTTTGCACCAACATTTTATAACGGGTTGAAACCCGAATTAAATGGGTTTAAATTCATACTCGACCCGCCTAACCCGGGGTGGTATGAGGCGGTGGTCGGCCGGCGGTGGCGGCCAGAGGCAGGGCAGCCGACGGTGATGGCCGGAGGCGGCGGCCGGAGGTGGTGGCGGCGACCGAAGATGGCGGTGGCCGGTGGTGGCCGGAGGTGGTGGCCGGTGGCGGCGGCGGCCGGAGGTGGTGGTGGCCGGTTGCCGGAGGTAGTGGCGGCGCCCGGTGGCCGAAGGTGGTGGCCGGTGGTGGTGGCCGGAGGTGGTGGCAGCCGGCGGAGGTGGCGGCCGGCGGAGGTGGTGGCCAGTGGCCGGAGGTGGTGGCAGCCGGCGGATGTGGTGGCCGGAGGTGGTGGCGGGTTGGGCACGGAAATCGAGGTGGGGGCTTGGGTGAAGAACTCTTGTTGAGGGGGGGGTTTATATAGGCCTTTCGGGAATACCAAAAGTCCCAAGGTCTTAAATGCAAAAAAGCCCCTGTTGCAGCTGCGCGACTGTTCCCATCCGATCGAAAATGAAAGGTCGACGATTGAGATATCTTTTGGTCTTCCCCTCTTACTATAATAATTACTTTTCTGATGTTTAAATATATATATATATATATATAATTTTAAATGCTCTAAATGAGTTCAAAACGTAAAAGTTTGTATAGGTTTCTTGATCGTTTTGACGAGACGGACGTAATGGCGCAATCCGATTTTTATTTTGAATTTTTTTATCAAAAATTATTATAATGACTTTTAAATTATTAATTTATTTTGGGATGTTACAATTAATTTTTCGGACGAATTTTGGTCGGTCTTCAGTGCGCCACGCTTCGAGGTACGTGTTACAGACTTAGTTTTTCGGACGAATTTCGGCCTGTCTTCGGTGTGCCACCCTTCGGGGTGCGCGTTCGAGACTTAGTTTTCTTGGCAAATTTCGGCCAGTCTTCGGTGCGCCACACTTCGTGGTGCTCATTCCAGACTTAGTTTTTCAGTCTAATTTCGACCGGTCTTTGGTGCACCATGCTTCGGGGTGCGCATTCCAGACTTAGGTTTTCGGGCGAATTTCGGCCGGTCTTCGGTGCGCCACGCTTCGGGGTGCGCGTTCTAGACTAAGTTTTTCGGGCAAATTTCGGCCGGTCTTCGGTGCGCCATGGTTCAGGGTGCGCATTCCAGACTTAGTTTTTCTGGTGAATTTCAGCCGGTCTTCGGTGCGACATGCTTCGGGGTAGTACACCGAAAACTTAGTTTTTTTAGCGAATTTCGGCCAGTCTTCGGTGTGCCACGCTTGGGGTGCGCTTTCACGACTTATTTTTTGGGCGAATTTTGATCGGTCCTCGGTACACCACGCTTCAAGGTGTGTTCCAGCTTAGTTTTTTTGGCAAATTTTGACCGGTATTCGGTGCGCCACGCTTCGGGGTGCACACTCCAGACTTAGTTTTTCGAGCGAATTTCTGTCGGTCTTCGGTGCGCCACGCTTCGGGGTGCGCGTTCCAGACTTAGTTTTTCTAGCAAATTTTGGTCGGTCTTCGGTGTGCCACGCTTCAAGGTGCGCGTTCCAGACTTAGCTTTTTGAGCAAGTTTCGGTCGGTTTTCGGTGCGCCACGCTTCAGGGTGCGCGTTCCTGACTAGTTTTCTGGTGAATTTCGGTCGGTCTTCGGTGCGCCACGCTTCGGAGTGCACACTCCATACTTACTTTTTTCGAGTGAATTTCTGTCGGTCTTCGGTGTGCCATGCTTTGGCACGTTCTATACTTAGTTTTTCAGGCGAATTTCGGTTGGTCTTATGTGTGCCACGCTTCGGGGTGCACGTTCCAGACTTAGTTTTTCAGCTCAATTTTGGTCAGTCTTCGGTGCGCCAAGCTTCGCATTGCGCGTTCCAAACTTAGTTTTTTCAACAAATTCTGACCGGTCTTCGGTGCGCCAAGCTTCGGGATGCGCATTCCAGACTTAGTTTTTCGGGTGAATTTCTCTCGGTTTTTGGTGCGCCATGCTTCTGGGTGCGTTCCAGACTTATTTTTTCGGGCAAATTTTGGTCGGTCTTCGGTGCGCCACGCTTCGGGGTGCGCGTTCTAGATTTCGTATTTTGAGTGAATTTCTGCCGGTCTTCGGTGAGCCACGCTACGGGGTGCGCGTTCCAGACTTCGTTTTTTAGGCGAATTTCGACCAGTCTTTGGTGCGCCAGGCTTCGAGGTGCGCATTCTAGACTTAATTTTTCAGACGAATTTCGGCTGGTCTTCGGTGCTCCACGCTTCGGGGTGCATGTTCCAGACTTAGTTTTTCGAGTGAATTTCGGCCGGTCTTTGGTACGCTGTGCTTCGTGGTGTGCGTTCCAGTCTTAGTTTTTCTGGTGAATTTTGGCCGGTCTTAGGTGCGCTACGCTTGGGGTGCTCACTCCAGACTTAGTTTTTCGGGTGAATTTTTGCCGGTCTTCGGTGAGCCACGCTTCGGAGTGCGCATTCCAGACATAGTTTTTCGGGCGAATTTTGGCTGGTCTTCATTGCGCCACACTTTGGGGTGCGCATTCCAGACTTAGTTTCTCGGATGAATTTTGGCCGGTCTTCGGTGCACCACACTTCGATGTGCGCGTTCCAGACTTCGTATTTCGGGTGAATTTCTGTCGGTCTTCGGTGCGCCACGCTACGGGGTGCATATTCCAGACTTAGTTTTTCGGGCGAATTTCGGCCAGTCTTTGGTGCGCCACGCTTCGAGGTGCGCATTCCAGACTTAGTGTTTCGGGCAAATTCTGGCTGGTCTTCGGTGCGCCATTCTTCGAGGTGCACGTTCCAGTTTTAGCTTTTCGTGTGAATTTTGGCCGATCTTTGGTGCTCCACGCTTCAGGGTGCGTGTTCCAAACTTAGTTTCTCGGGTAAATTTCGGCCAGTCTTCGATGCACTACACTTCGGGGTGCGCGTTCCAGTTTTAGTTTTTCTGCTGAATTTTGGCCAGTCTTTGGTGCGCCGCGCTTCGTGGTATGCACTCCAGACTTAATTTTTTGGGTGAATTTCGACCGGTCTTTGGTGCGCTACGCTTGGGGTGCGCTTTCCAGACTTAGTTTTTCTGGCGAGTTTTGGCCGGTCTTTAGTATGCCACGCTTCGGGGTGTGCACTCCAGATTTAGTTTTTTGGGTGCATTTATATCGGTTTTCGGTGCACCATGCTTCGTGGTGCGCATTCTAGACTTAGTTTTTTGGGCGAATTTTGACTGGTCTTCGATGCGGTACGCTTCAGGGTGCGCATTCCAGTCTTAGTTTTTCTGGTAAATTTTGATCGGTCTTTAGTGCGCCACAGTTCATGGTGCGCGTTCCAAACCTAATTTTTTGAGAGAATTTTGGCCAGTCTTTGATGCGCCACGCTTGGGGTGCGCTTTCTAGACTTAGTTTTTCGGGGCGAATTTCGACCGGTCTTCGGTGCGCCATGCTTCGGGGTGCGCATTCCAAACTTATTTTTTTTGACAAATTTCGGCCGGTCTTCATTGCGCCACGGTTCGGGGGTGCGCATTCCAGACTTAGTTTTTCGGAAGAATTTCTGTCGGTCTTCGGTGCGCCATGCTTTGGGGTGCACATTCCTGACTTAGTCTTTCGGGTGAATTTTAGCCAGTCTTCGGTGCCACGCTTTAGTGTGCGCATTCAAGACTTAGATTTTCTAGCGAATTTCGCCCGATCTTCGGTGTGCCACGTTTAGGGGTACTTTCTAGACTTAGATTTTTGGGCGAATTTTGCCCGGTCTTCGTTGAGCCACGCTTCGGGGTGTGCGTTCTAGACTTAGTTTTTCTAACGAATTTTGGTCGGTCTTCGGTGCGCCACGCTTCAGGATGCGCGTTCTAGACTTAGTTTTTCGAGCGGGTTTCGGTCGGTTTTCGATGCGACACGCTTCGAGGTGCGCGTTCCTAACTTAGTTTTTCTGGCGAATTTTGGTCCGTTTTCGATGCGCTACGCTTCAGGGTGCACACTCCAGACTTATTTTTTGGAAGAATTATGTCGGTCTTTGGTGCGCCATGCTTCGGGGTGCACGTTCCAAACTTAGTTTTTTGGACGAATTTTGGTCGGACTTCTGTGCTCCATGCTTCGGTGTGCATGTTCCAGACTTAGTTTTTCAAGTCAATTTTGGCCGGTCTTCGGTGTGCCAAGCTTCGGGGTGTGCATTCCAGACTTTGTTTTTCGGGTGAATTTCTGCCGGTCTACGGTGCGCCATGCTTCGGGGTGCATTCCAAACTTAGTTTTCGGGTAAATTTCGGCTAGTCTTCGGTGCACCACGCTTCGGGGTGCGCATTCCAGACTTCATATTTCAAGTGAATTTCTTCCGGTCTTCGGTGCGCCACACTATGGGTTGCGCATTCCAGACTTAGTTTTTTGGGCGAATTTCGACTAGTCTTTGGTGCGCCACACTTCGAGCTGAGCATTCTAGACTTAGTTTTTTGAGTAAATTTTGGTCTGTCTTCGGTGCTCCATGCTTCGGAGTGCGTGTTCCAAACTTAGTTTTTTGAATGAATTTTAGCCGGTCTTTGGTACGCCGCGCTTCAGGGTGTGCATTCCAGTCTTAGTTTTTCTGGTGAATTTTGGCCGATCTTCAGTGCGCCATGCTTGGGGTGCTCACTCCAGACTTAGTTTTTTGGGTGAATTTTTGTCGGTCTTCGGTGCGCTACGCTTCAAAGTGTGCATTCCAGACATAGTTTTTCGGGTGAATTTTTGTTGATCTTTGTTGCGCCACGCTTCGGGGTGCGCATTCCAGACTTAATTTTTTGGGTGAATTTCGGCTGGTCTTCGATGCACCACGCTTCGGGGTGCGCATTCCAGACTGTTGGAATTAAATCCCATTATCAGAGTCCCAGCGGAAGCAAAAGGTAGATCCGAAGATTCTACGGTGTATGTTCCATTATAATTAATTCTGCAAAATAATTTACATGCAAATATATGATCTTAGCATATATGAGGACACCCTAGAGGCATACTACAATCTACGGAAGATATGCATGCATCTAGTTAGGTGTTTAGAATCATCATACCTTGTAGATCTATGATCCGAAGAGAACGGAACGATGATGAACCGCACGTTAATCGCAAGGGAAGTTGTTAGATGGCACCTTGTCCTTTGCGAATGGAGGAATCCTCGAAGTCCTATCTTTGAGTCCAAAGACTACGAGCCGACGGAGGAATTCATTGCGAAGATGACGACGAGCTGCGAGATATCCTCATTCTCTTTCTCTCTTCTTCCTTCTCCTTCCTTCCTCCTTCTTCTTCCTTCTTCTTCCTTTTTCTTCCATGGCCGAAACCACAAAGAGGGACAGAGGGAGAGGAGGTTCGGATTTTTCAGGAGAGGAAAAGCTTGGGCTAGCCCCTTCTCCCCGCAATTCCTTTATAGGGCCGGCCCCAACTCACATACGCAAGCTAGGGCCGGCCCCCTAGTGATTGGGATGAGGGGGGGGGAGGGGGTTTAGGGTTTCCACATGTCTATCGTGAAGCCTGGATGAAAACGCCCTTCACGAAAAGTGAAACACTATAAGAGAGATTGAATGAGGTGCGCTACTCGGAATCGTGTTCCGTTAGCGCCTATGAGCTCCTAGAATTATTCTGCTCATTTTAGGATCCATATTCAATATATTATGAGCCATATTTTAGTATTTGCCAAAATACCCCTACGGCTCTTAACACATGTGAATTAGGTTCTTAGGCTCCGGGCTTACGCTCTATCGCACTACTTTATATCCAACGTATCCAACCAGGTCGGGGAACAATTCCTATACGCAACGACAAGGTGGAACATTCAGGGTTCAGGATCTCTAGCTCCAACCGGATCCCTGATTAACTGTTCCGGTGACACACTAAAAGTTCTGTTAATCAGCCCTAATCCGATTAACCCGCGTAGCCACCCAGAGTGCGATGTGAGTTGAACTCTAGTGATCCTAAACTTATGTTACTCCCTTGTAACCATATTCTCTACTATACTCTGATAATCCTTAGTCCCTCCTATTACTGATGCCATGATACGACTCGGGCGGTGGGGAGCACCGTCAGACCCCGATCAATCATCTAACTAGGATTTGATGACTTGTCATCTATAACACCATACACCTTTCGGTGCTATGCCTAGCATCCGGAACGTCGTCAGTCATACTGACAATCACCAGGCCTGAGTTAACTGTGTGGATATATTGACTCATCAAAATGCACCCATCTAATACTGGACGTCGGATAACCTGTAGGGATTGCATGCCACTCAAGCGCCAGCCGGGTAACCCAACGTACCGTGGTATTGGACTATGGAAAGTCCGCACACGTTGACACATCAAAGCACCACACAACTGGTTGGCCCAGTGTACATGGTCCCTCAGGGTTAAGGACAAATTATCTATAGTAGTAAGACGGTTTATGCACCAGTGTCTGAATCACTGAACTGTGCACCGTCTTGGTTCCTGTTCAACACAATCATCATACTTGGTCAATTGAATGGGAATTCCATATTCCCGTGGAGAAGACTTCACCATATCCTCTACCTGTTAACAGCTTATTCTCGGTGAAGCGACTGGCATCACCAAAGCTGTGAACTAGTTCTAGGTCTACACAGAACTGGTCCACTGGGTGTCCCAAGCATGGATCCACCATGCGCCTCAATGACCTACTGTGTTCCCTAAGGTCCTTTTATTATATGTGTATTAACATATACCAAAGTAGTATTCTAATTAAAGCAATAACCAAAGTCATCTTTATTAATATTAATACAGAAAATCCATGATCAGGACACACGAGCTACAACAATCTCCCACTTGACCTAGCGGGGAAAACAGTCTTAACTCCCATGGCATCCACGTGCTTCTCAAAAGCCTTGGTTAATAACGCCTTTGTGAAAGGGTCCGCCATGTTATCTGCAGACGCCACCTGAGTCACTGCAACCTCCCCTCGCTTCTGCAAGTCCCGGATAATGTAGTATTTCCACTCGATGTGCTTACTCTTCTGGTGATATCTTGGCTCCTTCGATTATGCTCCCGCTCCACTATTGTCGCAGTAAAGAACAATGGGATCTTGAGCTCCCGGTACACATCCTAAGTCCGTGAGGAACTTCTTGAGCCACACTGCCTCCTTGGCTGTTTCGTACGCTGCAACGTACTCAGCCTCTATCGTCAAATCCACGACGCATCCCTGCTTCACGCTCCTCCAACTAACAGTTTCTCCTCCCAATGAAAACACAAACCCTGACGTCGATCTCCTGGATTCTAGATCTGCTGCAAAGTTAGAATCCGTATATCCAATTGGCATCAGTTTCTATGAAGAGTAAACTAACTCATAATCTCTTGTCCTACGAAGATACTTGAGTATATTTTTCACAGCAGTCCAGTGCCCTGGACCCAGATTTTACTGATACCTGCCCATCATGGCTACTATATTGCATATATCTGGTCTCTTGCACTGCATAGCATACATCAGACTCCCTATAGCCGATGCATAAGGTATCTTCTGCATCTCTACTCTTTCCTCAGAAGTCTTAGGACCCTAATCCTTGGATAATTTCATTCCATGTCTGAATAGAACGAGTCCCTTCTTGGAGTTGTGCAGACTGAATCTGACCAAGATAGTATATTTGTAGGCTGACTGTGACAGTGATAGAATCTTGTTCTGGCGATCTTGAGTTACCTTGATCCCCAAAATATAACTCGCTTCACCCAGGTCTTTAATGTCAAATTGAGAGGATAACCACACCTTTACAGTAGACAACGTTCCAACATCGTTTCCAATGAGCATGATATCGTCTATATAAAGTACTAGAAAAACTCTACAGTCTTATCGCTCCTTTTATAAATACATGGTTCATCTACATTCTGTTCAAATACATAAGACTGGATAGCCTAATTAAAATACATGTTCCAACTTCTGGATGCTTGCTTCGGTCCATAAATGGACCTTTGCAACTTGCACATTAGACTTTCCTGACCTTTTGCGACAAAGCCTGGAGGCTGAGACATATAAATGTCTTATTTCAAATCCTCATTAAGGAATGCGATCTTGATGTTCATTCGCCATATCTCCCAATCATAATGGGCTGCAAATGGACAAGAGGATCTGAATAGACTTAAGCATAGCCACTGACGAAAAGGTTTCATCATAGTCGATCCCTTCTCGCTGGGTATAACTCTTAGTGACTAGTCTAGCTTTGTAAGTCTCAATGCTACCATCTGGACCTCTTTTTCTTTTGTACACCCACTTACACCCAATAGGTTTAATATTGTGAGGCAGTGTTATAAGTATCCAGACCGAGTTTTGGGACATCGATGTCAGTTCTGCCACCATGGCTTTCTGTCATGCTGCATGGTCAGAGGATACCATCGCTTCGTCATAGTTCAGAGGATCATCCTCCTGAAACTCTGAAAATACCAAGAAGGCTTCTACAATGTATCTATCAGGAGCTCTTATAGTTCTCCAATATATCTATCAGGAGCTCTTGTGGCCCTCCCACTATATTTTCTGTCTGCGTACTCCCATCAGTACCAAGCAATTCTTCAAGAACTACTTTACTGGTGGGCTTATGGTTTATTAAATAATCCTGCTCCAAGAATACGGTGTTCGTCGAGAAAACAACCTTTCTATCCTCAGGATCATAAAATAAATCACCCTTTGTCCCTTTTGGATACCTAACGAATAGGCATACCTTAGTCTTTGACTCTATTTATCTCGCTTGTCCTTCCGCACATGTACTGGACAACCCCAAATCCTAAAGTGCTACAGGCTTGGCTTTCGCTTCAACCACAGCTCCCAAGGAGTTAGAGTTACTGACTTTGATGAAACAAAGTTCAAGGTATATACTGTCGTCTCTAGGGCATATCCCTAAAAACTAGGTGGCAATGTTGCATAACTCATCATAGTCCGAACCATGTCTAACAAAGTTCGGTTTCTCCTCTCATATACACCGTTTTGTTGCGGTGTCCCTAGTGCAGTCAATTGGGATACAATTCTATGCTCATGTAGGTATCCAATAAATTCATCCGATAGGTATTTGCCTCTTCGATCCGATCGAAGAGACTTAATACTCTTACCCGTCTACTTTTCTGCTTCAGCTCTGAACTCGTTGAACTTAGCAAAGGATCCAGACTTCCGCCGTATTAGGTATATGTATCCAAACCTCGAGTGATCATCTGTGAAGGTGATGAAATACTCGAAGCCTCCTATGGCATGGACACTTATGGACCCACATACATCAGTGTGTACCAACTCCAATACCTCCTGAGATCTGCTATCTTTGGCTCGAAAAGTTCTTTTAGTCATCTTGCCTTCCAAGCAAAACTCACACATTGGTAGGCTCTCTTAAAACATCTGGACTTAAAAGTCTTACCTTAACCAACCTGTGAATCCTATCTGAGGCTATGTGTCTAAGCCTTAGATGCCAAAGGAGTGTTGGATTATTTGAGGGATTTTTTCTTTTAGATGAATTAACCACACAGGCTTCAGTTATGTTATCCTGCTTATTATTGGAGTTAATTACATAGAGACCATTCTGTGTCTTTCCCTTACAAACAAATGAGCCATTCAATTTAATTGACACACCAGAAGCATCAAATAAAACTAAAAAACCTTCATTATTTAATAAGGAAACAGAGATTAAGTTTCGTCTCAAGGATGGTACATAAAGTATGTCTCTAAGTAATAAACTTCTTCCATCAAGAAACTATAAGATGACATCTCCAACTACTTCAGCCTCTACCACGGTCTCAGTTCCCATGCTCAGGATGATCTCCCCATCACCCAGTTTTCTTATCTCCTTGAACCCCTGCAAATTATTGCAAGCATGGTTAATGGAACCAGAATAAACAATCCATGAGACTGGAGAACAACTGGATACTACAAGGGATTCCACTATATGGATTTGAGATATATCTATCTCAGCCTTCTTGGGAGCCGCACGGCAGTCACCCTTCCAGTGCCCCTTCTTGCCTATCGGAAATATTTTCCTTTGGACTTCGCCAGACCATCCTACTTAGGAACCTGCAACTGCACCTAGCCCATCTTCACGGGCTTCTTAGACTTTCTTTTCTGAAACTTACCTTTGGCTTTCAGAAAAGACTTCCGCTCTATGTTCAGGAATTTGGTTCCTGCATTCATCCCGTCCTCTACCGCCTGAAGCGTCGCTAGGAGCTCTGCGTTAGTCATCTCCAACCGGTTAAGGTTAAAGTTGGTAACGAAGCCCTCAAATGTTCCTGACAGAGACGCAAGAAAAATATCGGTCTGGATCTCTGCATCCAAGATGACATCAAAGGAACAAAATTTATTCACATAGCCAAACAATTTTAGCATATGATCCCGAACTAAAGTCTCCTCTGCCATCTTTGTGGACACCAATTTCTTGATAGCCAGGTAACAAGTTACCTGACTACGACCCTCGAACATTTCCTTTAAATAGAGCATCATGTCTGAAGCAAAGGGTCTTCGACTTGCTTCTGAAGGACGGTTTGCAAGGATGCCACTTTGTGCACTTGCACATCTCATCAGCATCTAGCTAGTCTTTCCATTCCTTCAACTGGGCCTCAGTAGAACTTGGTCTCGGCATAGCCGGTTGAGGAGTACTTAGGGCAATTGAGTATTTGCCAACCCTTAGGACGAGTATAAGGTTATGCTTCCAGTCCTTATAGTTTGGTCCCATAAGTTTGTTATCATTAAGGATGGAGGCAAGGGGGTCGAGCTTGGTCATAATTTCTGTAAATAATGGTTTAAAGCAAAAATTAGGATCTACTACAATCTATTTTATAGAATTTAAAAATAGATAATGTTTACTCCAGCCGCTATGTCTTCACTACCTCAAGTGGAGACATCCAGGAATCTAAATTCTCTAGGCTCGAGCACTGAGACTATCGGTCTTGAATTGGAGACAATATCTCAGTGAGAGCATGCAACCGCTTCTGTCAACGGGGTGTTTACAACCCAGTCTTTATCAGAATTATCCATTGCAAACTGAAAAGACCTCTCAGTCTCCTTTTGACTAGCTTTATGTGACCCGCCATGCGCAGCAACGACGGCTTCACTCAAGCTTTCGGATGCTTTCCACAAATCTAGATAGTGTCGGCAGGGGGTTTCATAGGCTCCCACGGTGTAGAAAAAAAACTGTCACCCACTGCCACCGGTATCCTCCATATCCCGAAGGAAACCACTAGGTGAACCAGCATATAAGGAAATATAGCTCTCACCCGGTGGGAATATTGAACTATGTACCTCCCACCTAGACCCTTAGCCGGTTGATTGTAGAGGCCAAGGGCTCCCCTTTGGAGGGAACCTCTTACACGTCCCTTCTTTATGAGGTTTTATACATATCTAGAAAGGTCACGACCTCATAGACCTAGACCCTGGTCTACCACGCTCCCACTAGCATTAGTATCCTTGGAAAATATCACAGTCCCTACATTGAATACTCAGCTTTCGTCTTTCTTGCTAGGATCACATTACATAGATTCCAAGAATCCCGATACTTCACTAGTTTGCCCATAATCCTAAGATCTGGAGCCTAGCCTAAGGTCAACGTGGAAAGGACTCCCACTAGAATGACGCCTCATTCACAATTTGATGCCTGATGTCATAGTAGACCTCATCTCATTATAGGTTTCGATGCTGGCCAAATAGGGACATCCGACAACCTCCGCTAGACCTCAACCTAATGGTGGCATAACCAAATCGTGATGAGTTCACACTACCATCAAACATCAACTAGAAACGGGTATCACTTAGTGGAATCCTAACCTAACTTGGTCGCTAGGACCTTTTAGGGAAAAGGCATCCCACTAGGGTTATCATACTTCTTATGGGGATATTAGTTATCTCTAAACAAATCTAACACTGCGTCTATCTCGGCGCATAGTACTTGGCTACCTAAACTACCAAGAGGCGGTTACCACCTTTCTTTTTAGTTAGCCATCGGACTCGCACGTGTTAGAACCATATAGAGACACCGATGAATCAATAAGCTAAGTACTAACCCTAAGCTTGATCTAGAGACTAACTCACAAGCAAGATAGATAATTAAATTATCATCGGGGTTATCTAAATACTAAGTAAAGAGAACAACAGAAAAAACATCCAAACTGAATCAAATCCAGGGTCCGACCCCTGAACCTGAATAGCACAGCCAAGATATCATGTTCTTCCGTTCTGCACGATCTCTGACGATGATCCCGATTATCGCCAATGTGTACGCTTTCGCCGGGTCTTTGCACTCCATGGTACCACTTGCCTGAACCGTGGATGTAGCAGCATCTCCTTCTTTCTGTGATCGAAAAACTAACACGGTCCGAGCAAGTGCTCGTTCATGTATAATTTCTCTAGAAAGAAAAGGAAACAATCCTAGAAAATATGGCCAGGGAACCGAGGGTGGTCAACCTCCACCCCCGCCCATTTAGAGCTTTAAAATCCACAAGCACAATAATAATCAATGCAAAAATTAAATCCGTGGTCCGACCCCCGAAGGCATACAATCATAGATTATTATTCAGCGTGGCACCTGCAAAGAAATGATACATAGCACAATCCATATGCATGATCTACACCGAACCCCGATGAAAACATATGCCAACATATATTCACATGATGTTTTCACGAATTCATGCATGAAACACACACCGAAGTGTGCTCTGATACCAATTGTTGGAATTAAATCCCATTATCAGAGTCACAGCAGAAGCAAAAGGTGGATCCGAAGATCTTACGATGTATGTTTTATTACAATTAATTCTACAAAACAATCTACATGCAAATCTATAATCTTACCATATGTGCGGACACCCTAGAAGCATACTACGATCTACGGAAATATGCATGTATCTAGTTAGGTGTTTAGAATCAATATACCTTGTGGATCTATGATCCAAAGAGAACGGAACGATGATGAACCACATGTGAATCGCAAAGGAAGCTGTCGGATGACACCTTGTCCTTTGCAAATGGAGGAATCCTTGAAGTCCTATCTCTGAGTGCAAGGACTACGAACCGACGGAGGAATTCGTTGCGAAGACAATGGCAAGCCATGAGATCTCCTCCTTTTCTTTCTGTCTTTCTCCTTCTCCTTCCTTCCTCCTTCTTCTTCCTTCTTCTTCCTTCTTCTTCCTCTTTCTTACTTGGCCGAAACCACAAAGAGGGAGAGAGTGAGAGGAGGTTCGGGTTTTCTGGAGAGGGAGAGACCTAGGACCGGCCCCCTCTCCCTCCAATCCCTTTATAGGGCCGGCCCCAACTCACATACGCAAGCTAGGGCCGGCCCCCTAGTGATTTGGATGAGTGGGAGCAGTTTTTAGGGTTTCCACATATCTATCGTGAAGCCTGGACGAAAACACCCTTCACGAAAAGTGAAAACATTGTAAGAGAGATTGAGTGAGGTGCGCTACTCAGAATCGAGTTCCGTCAGCGCCTATGAGCTCCTAGAATTATTATACTCATTTTAGGATCCATATTCAATATGTTCTGAGCCATATTTTAGTATTTACCAAAATACCCCTATGGCCCTTAACACATGTGAATTAGGTTCTTAAGCTCCGGGCTTGCGCTCCATCGCGCTACTTCGTATCCAACATATCCAACCAGGTCGGGGAACAATTCCTATACACAACTACATGGTGGAACCTTCAGGGTTCAGGATCTCTAGCTCCAACCAGATCCCTGATTAATTATTCCGGTGACACACCGCCGCCCTAATCCGATTAACCCGTGTAGCCACCTAGAGTGTGACGCGAGTTGAACCCTAGTGATCCTAAACTTATCTTACTCCCTCATAACCCTGTTCTTTACTATACTCTGATAATCCTTAGTTTCTCCTATTACTGTTGTCATGGTATGACTCAGGCGGTAGGGAGCACCGTCAGATCCCGATCGATCATCTGACTAGGATTTGATGACTTATCATCTATAACACCACACACCTTCTGGTGCTATGCTTAGCATCCGGAACATCGTCAGTCATACTGATAACCACCATGCCTGGGTTAACTGTGTGGACAGATTGACTCATCAAGACGCACCCATCCAATATTGGACGTCGGATAACCAATAGGGATTGCATGCCACTTAAGCGCCAGTCGAGTAACACAACATACCGTGGTATTGGACTATGAAAGGTCTGCACACATTGGCACATCAAAGCACCACACAACTGGTTAGCCCAGTGTACATGGTCCCTCAGGGTTAAGGACATATTATCTATAGTAGTAAGACGGTTTATACACCAGTGTCTAAATCACTGAACTGTGCACCATCTTGGCTCCTGTTCAACACGATCATCGTGCTTGGTCAGGTGAATAGGAACCCCATGTTCCCATGGTGGAGACTTCACCACATTCTCTACTTGCCAACAACTTATTCTCGGTGAAGCGACCGGTATTACCAAAGCTGTGAACTAGTTCTAGGTCTATATAGAACTAGTCTACTGGGTCTCCCAAGCATGGATCCACCATGCGCCTCAGTGGCCTACTGTGTTCCCTATGGTCCTTTTATTATATGTGTATTAACATATACCAAAGTAGTATTCTAATTAAAGCAATAGCCAAAGTCATTTTTATTAATATTAATATAGAAAATTCACGCTCAGGACACACGAGCTACAACAGTTGACAGTCGGCGGCCTTCTACTCTGATCGGTGGATAGGTTGCTTCCCTTTGGTATCCATAGTCTTCTGAGGCTCTGCGGATCTATCACCTGCCCACCTTGACCTATTAGAGGTTCCATCTTCCTCAGTCTGCTTTTTGTGAGCTTGAGTTGTTGGTCTTATTGGTTTCTTATCAAAAAGACGCTTTTTGAGGTCATGTCCCTTTCGTACGATCTGATCATCTTCTGCCTCGATCTCCTTTTGAATTCAATCGAATAGCACTCCGAAGGAGGCAGGAGGATTGTTGATGAGGTCGTTGTAGATATGGAGGTCAAAGTGTAGGGCGTTCTGAAATGCGAGTATGATGGCTCCATCATCGAGGTGACGTCTGGAGAGTGCAGCATGCTCGTTTCGGAACCTCCGAGAGAACTCTTGGAGGGTTTCATCCGATCCCATCTTGAGCCAGTAGAGGGAGTCTAGCTTCTTATTCGTCTTGAGGTTTAACCGATAGTGTTGAACGAAGAGGTCTGCTAGATTCCTGAATTGACTTATGAAGGCCGTAGGGAGGTTGTAATACCAGTCTAGCGATATGTCATCTAGGCTGTCAGCAAAGGTGTGACATAGAACCTAGTTGTCATGATCGTGTGGCATCAATGCCTGTTTGAAGGCAAGAACGTGCAGCGTAGGATCTCCAGTCAAGTAATTGAACTTGGGGGGAGCGGGAGCTTTCCAACTTCGAGGAAACTGGGCGTGGAGAATCTGTCGATGAAATGAGCCTTCAAAGGCGTGATTATTCTTTCGATCACCTTGCTGGTCGGAGAGGCATCTCGGAGGAATAGAAAGCAGGGAGGGCGTCGAAATCCCGTTCGTTGTTTCTGCCCGGTTGGGGCTCGGTCATCGTTGTAATATTGCCGAACTGTGGAGCGGAGACCATCGTTCCAAACATCTGTCACAATACGGGGATTAGGGCATGATTCAGAACCGAGAGACTAGGATGGTGAGCAGACTCATTACGACATTCCCAGATCGTTGGCTTGGGAGGCATAGGCGAGGGTCTTCTTGAAGAGGGCACGAGGGGCCGTCGGGAGGTATCGACAACGGATCGTCTGGAAGGAGCAGGGGAGGGGCCGAGCAACCGATGGACTTCTGCTCCATTGTTGATACCGGCGATTGACCACGAAGCGTCAACTTCTGCTCCGACGGCGATCTGTTGGAGCGAGTCCCTTTCGACCATGAGAGCAACATTTTGCTTCATGAGGGTGAGAAGTTGAAAGTCCTATGCTGTGATTTGGTAAGACAGTTGAGCCTCGGCACCAAGAGAGACATGCATTTTCCCTAAGCGTTGAGGGATTAGGTCGATGAGTTGAGGCGACTATCAAGGTTGAGCCTGGGCTGCACGATCAATCAATGAGCGACTCCTTGAATTAACAACGTGCTGCTGTTCCGGATGTTGGCTTGTTGCGAACCGATGACTCATTGAGCTAGTCGTTGGATGTTGAGCATCGAGGTGCATTCTATTTTCTTTCGGCTGACAAATGGATTGCTCGGGCAATCAGTAACTACTACTGAAGGAGCTGGGAAGCTTGGAAGTTGTAAGTTGATAGGGTAAATCCCACAGACGGTGCCAAATTGTGGGGGAGGATTTCGACCGTCATACATGATCCTCCTCCAATAACCGATTGAAGGTTTTACCCTTCGGGATGTGGCGCGTTTCGAAACGCTGAGTTGTAACTTGCTAGGCTGTTACACAAGCACTGTAGGGTAGGGAGAGAGAGTTGACACTAGATGTGGAAACGAAGTTCGACCGAAGCCAGCTTCTCCATGCGGTAAGACGCAACCTTTGAATCCACTATCTCTGAATGAAGTAGAGCTACTCTCGACAAGCTGAGGAGTGCTTCTTATAAGATGATAGAGGGTGGAGAGGGAATCTAAAAATAAAAAAACTCACGAAGCTCTGGAAAACAGAAAGTGGGATTCTGGTTTGGATTTTGGGGATCCAGAATCATTTACAAGGTCTGCTATTTATAGAGGTTTGGTTTATCTGGGGAATATTCTAGGAATATTTCCAGAAATATCTTGGGTTTAGTAAATACCCGGGGAGATTTACCAGACCCAAGATAGTGTAAGTGGGCCCCAGGCAAGGCTGTGGGTCCTATCTTTGTATAGATAGACCTCAGGCAGGGCTACTGGTCCCACCATCGTACTTATGGGCCCTAGACAGGGCTGCGGGTCCCACAGTCATCTTCGTGGGTCCCAAGTAGGGATGCGGGTTCCACTGTCATCTCCGTGGGCCCCTGGCAGGGCTGCGGGTCCCACTACAAGGCGTTAGCTAGATTTTGCACCCACACTTTCCACTAGACTGTCGTCGGTCATTCCAGAGCTTGTTAATATCACCCAATTAGCTTTCATCAAGGGAAGGAACATTCTAGACAGTGTCGCAACTGCTCAAGAAGTTCTCTTCCACCTTCGAGAGATAAGATCAGAAGCTGCCATTCTGAAGTTGGACTTCGAGAAGGCTTTGACCGTCTGGACTGGGGCTTTTTGATGATGGCACTACAAAGGAAGAGTCTCCCAGACAGATGGCTAAACTAGATTTGGGCTTGCCTTTCTTCTTCCAAACTGACATGTCTTATTAACAACACAAGAGGTGACACGTTATCCATGCGACGAGGTGTGAAGCAGGGGTGCCCACTTTCCCCGTTCTTCTTTATTCTAGCTATTGATGTATTTAATGCCATCATCAGATGGATGACAGCCCAAGGTCTCCTTTTTGCTGTGTCAGGACCTTCCTAGTCGGTCTCAAATCTCCACTTCATGGATGACACCCTTCTGTTCTGTAAGACAGAACCAGCAGAGATGGTCACTTTGAAGGTTATGCTGTTGTGCTTCCAGCAATCCTCGGGACTGAAAATTAACTTCTCCAAATCATCTCTGTACTACGTGGGAGATGAGGGAGAAAAGGAACAACTGCTAGCAGATCTTTTGCATTGCCAGTGGAAATCTCTCTCGATGAAATACCTGGGCCTTCCGATTTCAGAGAAGAGTCTTCCGAAGGACTAGTGGCTTGCCCTAATTCAGAGAATTGAGAAGAGGCTTTCAGGTTGGAAGGGTAATCATCTCTCGATCGGGGGGGAGACTGACCCTTGTCAACTCAGTTATCTCCACCATCCCTTCTTACTTCCTTTCCTTCTATTCCCTACCGGATTGGGTCACCTGGAAAATTGATAAGCTCCATCGTTCTTTTCTATGGCATGATGTCGATGGTAACTCAGGATTTTATCCTCTAATGAGCTGGAGAGCTGCTTGCAAATCTAAAGCCCAAGGTGGACTCGACATCCTGGATCTGAAGGACTTTAATCAAGCGATGTTGAGAAAATGGTGGTGGCATATTCAGCAATCCGTGAGTGACTCCTGAAGTGAAATAATTAAGAGCAAGTACTTCCAACATTTCTCTCCTCTTCATGCCAGATCGTGAAAGCTTGGCACCATCTCCCCGTTCTGGAAGGGCATTTCGAAGATTTCTTCGCTCTATCACTGCGGGAACAGACTACTAGCCGGGAGTAGATCGAAGATCAGATTTTGGGAGGATATTTGGATTGGAAACCTTCCCCTTCGTACAATCTTCCCACAGCTATTCGACTTGGCCCCCTCAAAGATGGCATCTGTTCGATCCCAATCTCTTGTCCGAGGCTCTATCACGACTTGGCATCCACGTTTCGATGGACCTTTCCCGATAGAACTGATTCCTCAGGTGGGTGAACTACTGAATATTCTCCAACTGATCACTCTCACGGAAAGAACCTGACACTACAGGGTGGCGATGGACGGCGAAAGGGCATTTCACGGTAGCCTCATTTTACAAGGTCATCAACTTCGGGGAAATTATTTGCCCCCCTAGTGAAGAAGATTTGGAAGACAAAATGGCCCCTCAAGGCTAGAATCTTTATGCGTTTAGCTACGAGAGATAAGATCCTCACGAAGATCAACCTCCTGCAGCGAAAACCATCCGGCGATTTCGGATACCTCTTGCTCCCTATGCGGTCAGGCGGATGAAAAGCCAGACCAACTCCTAATCTGTTGTCCTTACTCGCGAAGCATCTAGACTTCCTTCAAGTCGAAGCTCCAAATCAGGTTCCATCGTTGACATCCCTATGGGGTGCCTGGCGGTGCAAGCATGTCAGTTTGGAATTAAGAGGTGGGTGGGATATTGCGGCTACAGCCATATGCTGGGGACTATGGCTGGAACGTAACATGAGGATTTTCCACAACAGATTGCGGGCTTTGGAGCGTTTAACGATTGACATCAAGATGATGATCCACCTTTGGGCGTCTCATCTTATCCCTCGGTTGAAGAGCGTTTTACTGAGGATGATTTTGTAATTGTACTTCTCTTTCTTTCTCCCCACGATATTAGTAGTCTACTCTTGAGGATGTCTGCTCTTTCTTGTCAATATATATATATATATATATATATATATATATATATATATATATATATATATATATATATATATATATATATATATATATATATATATATATATATATATATATATATATATATATATATATATATATATATATATATATATATATATATATATGGGGACGGGGAGCCTGGACCTCAGGTGCAGCTTCCACGCTGCACCCGCGCGGCATGGATGCCACGTGTCCGAAAAAAACCCACAAATCGGATCAGATCGGCTGTAGATCTGCCGGATCAATACTCAGCCGTCCGATCGTAGCAGCGAACGGATCTGATTCCCCCGCGCGGCTGAGTCTCGCTGTTACTGTGGCGGGCACAGTAACAGCGAGAATGACTGTGGGCCGTTCGATTTGATCGATCACATATATGGCATTCATTTGGGATTGAAATGGTCATCCGGTTGAATCCTACCCGTCTGATCGATCGAATCGGACGGGCCAAATCAATCTCGTGGTTACTGTAGCGACTACAGTAATCGCGAGATTGATTTGGCCCATCCGATTCGATCGATCAGACGGGCCAGATTCACACACACAGGATAACAGCCGGATGGTATTTGTTTGAGCCGTCGATCGCAGGATCTAACGGCCCACAGTCATTCTCGCTGTTACTGTGCCCGCCACAGTAACAGCGAGACTCAGCCGCGCGGGGGAATCGGATCCGTTTGCTGCTGCGATCGGACGGCTGAGTATTGATCCGACAGATCTACCCCCGATCCGATCCGATTTGTGGATTTTTTCCGGACACGTGGCATCCATGCCGCGCGGGTGCAGCGTGGAAGCTGCACCTAAGGTCCAGGCTCCTAGACTCATACAAGTAAATTATATATATATATATATATATATATATATATATATATATATATATATATATATATATATATATATATATAATTTACTTGTATGAGTCTAGGCGCCATATATATAATTTACTTGTATGAGTCTAGGCGCCCCCCCCCCCCCCCCCCCCTACCCTATTCACCAAGAGGGATTTCTTAAAAAAAAAACTACGGGGCTACCTTTTAACTTTCACCCCTGTTTTGTTGCGATTCAGTTGGTTAGACATCCATGCCTGACACACAAGACTTTCAAGTGGAGACGACGTCGTCCTCTTCTCACCTCCTCCAGGCTCCACGAGAGAGAGAGAGAGAGAGAGAGAGAGAGAGAGAGAGAGAGAGAGAGAGAGATGGGGGATGAGAGGGTGAAGGAGCAGGCTCTCCAGATCACCGGCCTATTCCAAGCCCTACCTCGTCTGGTCGTTTTCGATCTCGACTACACCCTCTGGCCTTTCTACTGGTGAGCTCCTCCTCCTCCTCCTTCCTTCGAATGCATCACCCCTGTATTTCTTTGGTTGATCCACCCGTAATGGATCTCATTATGATGATCCTTGATGCCCATCATGGGATGTTTTCGACTCCTCTTCTACCTATTTCCAAATCTTCGTAAAAAAATAAAAAGATAAATTACACTTTACCCCCTGAAGTTTAGATCAAGAACACCGAGCTCCCCTATAGTTAAAAAACTACATTACCAAAAATAAACTACAGGGAGTTAAAAAACTACATCCCCTATAGTTAAACACTTAGTTCCCATATAGTTTAGATCAAGAACAAGTAGTTGACAAAAGGGGGTATTTTGCTAACATTTCAAACTTTAGGGAGCGATTTGGAACATATAAACTACAGGGGGTTAAGTGTTTTTGAGCTAAACTTCAGGGGGGCAAAGTGTAATTTACCCAAAAATATAAAAAAAAGTAAAAAATGCCTTTATTGCCAATTATATGCACATATGATATCACATATGCAATTTTGGAAATTAGATCGTCTAAACCACATTTGTGGATTTGGTAGCAGTAGCATTGATCTTCTCTTATTAGTTTCATGTATACGGGTGATTTGGTTCATTGGGTCAGAGATTGAATATCTCTCTCACTATCTTTGTATTAGAGAAGATGACCACCTTGGGATCACAAATTCATGTCTTTATGGCCAGTTGTTGCCCATGTGGTAGGGCACATGTATGATCGACGCACAACATGGAACAAGCTCTACGAGAACACGAAGGGCATGTTTGGATGTTGTTTAAATATGACTCTTTCTTTGCATATGTATTGTTGTAATGCATATGCAAAAGAAACACATGTTCATAGTTGCACTTGTTTGGCTGTTTTTTTTGAGAAATCCCTCTCAGTGTATGAGGGGGGGTTCGGCCTAGACCCCTACCAGTTCATTAAAAAGAAATCCAGGTACAAAAACAAGACAGGAAAACACAATCAAAAGAGGTTACATATAATGTTATCTAGCTGCTGAAGTTCCTTTCCCTGCAAGGCAACCTTCCACTGAATCAGTCTCCGCTTAGCCAAATTCTTGACAACTTCTGAATCCGAACTCTTCTGTCTAAAAATTCTGCAATTACGCTCCATCCAAATACTCCAGCACACAGCCATAACCACCAAATCCCAGCTGTGTCGGAGTCTTCTCTTAATGCGCTTCTCTCTCCAGACAGTCCATAAGGAAAACACTGAACCTGGCGCACCTTTAATCTTCAGGCCTCTCCTAAGTGGATCCCAAATCCTCTGAACAAATGGGCAATGTAGAAACAGATGGTTAACATCTTCACGGCCATGTCCGCATAGGACACAGTCAGCATCTGTGACCCGCTGATTACCACGACGGAGTAAGTTTGTTTTAGTCAGCAGCTTCTTCTTTATCATCAGCCACATAAAGATTCGAATCTTAAGTGAAGCTTTGGCCTTCCACAATGCTCCAGCCACCGGGCATATCACACCTCCCTTGTTAATGAAGTTGTAGAAGGATTTCGTAGAAAAATTGTTCGAGGGTGCCAGTCTCCAAGTTGCCTCATCCTCTGCGTTCTCCAAAGTAATGAGTTGCAGCAGGTCCATCAGCTCTCGGACTTGGAATTGGAGAAATATCGGGATATCTCTGCGGAATTTCAGATCCCAAGTGGTGATGTTATTGGAAACGTGGCATTGAGATCGCACCGACGCTTTCTTATCCCAAGCTAGCTCATAAAGGTCCGGGTACCAATCTTTAAGCTGACCCTCCACCAGCCATCTATCCTCCCAGAAAATAGTAGACTTCCCGTTTCTCACATGCAGCTTAGTCCCACATTTATATATGTGGCCTATCTTTTGGATTCCTTTCCAAAAGGGCAAGATTTTTCCAGAAATTCTACTCCGAACCTGCAGCGGTTTGAATCTCTTGAAATATCTTCCACGAATCACCGAGCTCCAGTGGTCTCCTTGATCATTTTGAAGCCGCCACCACCATTTGCCCAGAAGTGCTTTATTGTGGTCCGCAAGATTGATGACTCCCAGCCCTCCTTCTTCTTTAGACTTGCAGACCAAACCCCACTTAGCCAGGTGATAAGCCTTCACACTAGCGTCCGCCCCTTTCCACAAGAAGTTACTTCTGATCGAGTCTATCTTCGAGATGACCCACTTAGGCATAAGGTAAAAGGAGAGATGGTAGGACGGTATCATCGTGAGAACTGCATTGATAAGCGTCAATCGTCCTCCCAGCGAAAGGTGCCTGCCTTTCCACCCTGCTAGCTTGATATCCATTTTTTCAATCACCTTGTACCAGTCACTTTTCTTGATTCTGTTGTCATTCAGCGGAAGACCTAGATATTTCGTAGGCAGGCAATCTCTTCGGCAATTCAGCACTGCAGCTAGAGAAGTCACAAGCTGGTCATTGATTCCAATATGGAATAGAGAAGTCTTCGAGAAGTTCACCTTCAGCCCGGAAACCATCTCTAAAGAATACAGAAGGATCTTAAGTAGGCTGATCTGCTCCTTCTTCGCCGCACAAAAAATGATTGTGTCATCCGCAAAATGAAGATTAGCTGTTCTCCATCTAGGGTCACCGACGCCAGTAATCAGACCTCGGCTCTCCACTCTTCTTAGCATGGCATCAAAGATATCCATAGCGAGGATGAAGAGGAATGGCGAAAGAGGACAACCCTGTTTGACTCCTCTACCAGTCTTAAATTGTTTGCCAGGTTGACCATTCACTAAGCAGGCAATGGTGGAAGTGGAGAAGCAGTTCCAGATCCAACGAATCCAATTGTCCGAGAAGCCTTTAGCTCTGAGGGTATTCAAAATGAAGCTCCAGCTCAGTCGGTCAAAAGCTTTCTCAAAGTCAATCTTCAAAACGATACATTCCTCTTTACGCTCCTTGATATGAAAGATGAGCTCTTGCGCCGTAGCTACGCTGTCTAAAATCAGCCTCCCCTTGATGAAAGCTGTCTGGTTTTTATTGACAATATCATTGATCTTGCTCGCCATACGATTAGCTAGGATCTTCGTAATAATCTTGTAGATGCAATTAGCTAGACTTATAGGCCTGTAGTCATGAATGGTTTCAACCCCAACCTTCTTTGGGATCAAAATAATCCAGGCATAATTCAAACTATGCAGAGATATCTTGTGTTGAAAAAAATCGAATAGGAGCTGACAAAGATCATCTTTGATGGTATCCCAGAACTGTTGGTAAAACAGAATGGGAAGTCCGTCTGGCCCTGGAGCTCCCTCCGCCTTCATGCCGAAAACCGCCTGTTTAAACTCTTCAGCCGAGAAAGGTCTATCCAGGTCGTCCGCGTTATCCAGCTTGAGAATGTCTAGTCCTTCCCAATAAATATCCGTTCGCTCAATCCCATTTCGCGCGAAATACTTCTGAAAGTGTTGAGACACACTGTTCGAAATGTCTTCTTGAGTCGTCCGGATACTGTTTCCATCTCTCATGGAAAGAATAGCGTTTCTGCGTCTGGCGTTGTTCGCAATCTTATGGAAATACGCCGTGTTACTGTCCCCCAATTTTATCCACTTGTCTCTAGAGCGCTGCTTCCACATCGCCTCTTCTTTAATAAGTATTGCACTAAGGTCATCTTTCCAATCTGAAAACTGTTTCTTCTCAGTGCCCGATAGAGGGGTTCTCTCTTCTTTGCCTTCGAGAATGCCCATCTTCGACAGAAGGTCCTTCTTGTGAGCCATTACATTTCCAAACTTCTTGCGCTCCAACACTTTGATTCTCTGTTTCAAAAATCTCGTCTTCGCATTCCAATTCCTGGCAGAGTTAGAAATACGCCGTGTTTGGCTGTTACTGTCATTTATACATGTATTCGCTTCTTTACCTTTTTGCGTGCTCTTTCACTTGTACAAGTAGAATATTCAACAACGGCGGTGATGAATCTATTCTCCCTTCCTCTCTCTCCCTCCACATTTTCCTTCCCCCTTCATTCTCCCCTAGGGTGGTACCCGATGGAGGTCAGGTGAAGACTTACCAGTGGCGGTGTCACAGAGGATGATCAGAGCTCCAGTTCGCTTCTGGAGGATGCAGATTTGGACGCCGTTTACTTAGTCTTTTATTAGTTTGAGTTATTTTCCATGTAATAGGACTAGCTTTATCATAGTTAGTAGATCTTTTTAAGTTATGCGTAAGATGATAGTCAAGTAGCATTAGTAGGATGCAGTGTTTTCAGAGGTTGGGGCGTAAGGCAGGTCGTTTTGCCTATTGTGGAGTGGGACGTAAGCCTCATGGCGTGGGGCGTTAGCCCCACAAATTTTTGAATTTTGAATTAAAAAAAAAATAAAAAAATAAAAAATTATATAAAAATAGTGAAAATAGATTAAAAACAAACAAAATAAAAATTCTATGAGCAAATTAAACATTTAAGCCTACAAACATGGTTGACAAATCACAAATATATAAAAAACGATAATAAAAATAAACGTATCATTATCTTTCAATACCATTTACGATCTAATTCTATGTTTATAGCCAAAATTCAAACTATCTATGTTCATATTCCATAGATTCTATTATTCCATACATGATATAGAACCAATTTAAAACAACTTTAGTTCCCAAAAATATCATAATCATCATCCAAAAGACTAAGACACATATAAAAGATCACATGATGACAATCAAATAATTTTTTCCAACTATGTAGACAAACTCCAGTGGGGCATAAGCTTAGGCCATTAGGGCGTAAAAGGCATGCCCCGGGTGTTCGGGGCATATGCCTCAGTGGTTCAGGGCCTTCTGGCATAAACCCCCCCAGGAAAAAAGCCCCAGATTAAGTCACCACGGACTTTTTAGCACCGCCCCACCCAGGGACGCTCCCCGGGGCGTGTTTTTTAAAACACTGGTAGGATGTAATAAGAGTTTTAAATTGGCCTTTGGATACATGACACATAAGCGAGGAGAGAGAAAAAGAAAAGAAATAAAAAAAGAAAAGGAAATAAAATTAGGCCGTATGGTTGAGGGGATCCCTGTCTCGTACGTAAACAATAGTCTACGAATGAGAGGGATTCCCCTCAAACTGCCAACTCTTTTTCTTCTCTCTATCTCTTGCGTGTAGTATTTCTCCATGGGGCTTCTTTAAAACCTCCTCCCTCTTTTGACGAAAATATGATACGATTGAAAGAAATAAAAATGTTCTTGCTGAATTTTGCTTTTTTTAATTGAGTTCTTGAATATTTTGAAGCTTCCATAGATCTAGAGCTTGTCCGTTGGGGTGTGAGGCCTCTGTATCTTCTTCTTCGACAATTCTCCCTCTTTTATGCTCGAATCCATCATCCCTAATCTTGCAAAGCTATCATCCATCATCCCCAACATAATATTTCAGCAAATCTTTCATCGCCATTCATCTCAAGAAATCTAGAAAACCTTCTAGCTGAACCAAAAACTTCACCACAAAACTCTCAAACCATCTCAGAATTCCACAAAATTGGATCCTATAGCTTCCCCATCATCCCTCCATCTTGCAATACCAAATCTCCAATTCTTACGACCGAATTGAATCCCAATTGAAGCCAAACATCAAATCTAGGCACAATCCAGATTTGAGAAAACCCTAAAAATCCTAGCTTCCCCTATCTGATTCCTATGAAATTTGGACCATAGATCCATCATCCATAGACCTATATTGCAATCCGATCATCGCAACTAGATCAAACCCCCCCACTTTACCGCTTGTTGCCATTAAAATCTTCAGTACGTGAGGAGGTTTCAGCTAGGAAGCACCGACACTTGTTCGGAGACCCCGTGTCCGTGTCTGACACGTGTCGGACACGGACACGTGTCCAATTAAAAAAATATTAATATTTTATTGTTTTGGGTTCGGACACGTGCCGGACACGTTCTGGACACGTGCCGGACACGTTCCGGACCTGATCCGACCCGATCCGACCTGACCCGACCCGACCTGACTGTTTTAAAACAGCCTGAGACTGAGAGCTATCGGGTCGGCGAGCTCTCTCCTCTGCTGAGCAGTCGACTGTGCTTAGGGTTTGAGGCGATCGGCTCGAACGACAGCCCCCGGCGCTCGAACGACGTCCCCGACGCTCGAACGACAGCTCCCGGCGCTCGAACGGCAGTCCCCGGCGCTCGAACGACAGCCCCCGGGAACGACGACCTCCTCCGGTGAGTCCTCCCTCCTCTCAGTCCTCCTCCGGTGAGTCCTCCCTCCTCTCAGTCCTCCTCCACCCTTCTCCGGTGAGTCCTCCCTCCTCTCAGTCCTCCTCCACCCTTCTCAGTCTCCTCCTCCCTCCTCCTCCTCCCTTCTCAGCCCCCTCCTCTCTCAGTTCCCCCCTCCTCTCTCAGTTCCCTCCTCCCTGGACAAATACTTCATTTCTAACTTGATGAAGGAAGTGATTAATGAGGTTGGTCACCAAAATGTAGTCCAAGTGATTACGGATAATGCGGCAAATTGCAAAGGTGCAGGACAGATAATTGAGTCACAATTTCCTAGCATATTTTGGACACCATGTGTTGTTCACACCCTCAACCTAGCCTTGAAGAATATTTGTGCGGCAAAGAATGTGGAAAACAATGCTTTGACCTACGGGGAATGTAGTTGGATCTCGGATATTTCCGGTGATGTCATGCAAATCAAGCATTTTATTATGAATCACTCAATGAGATTGGCGATGTTCAATGAATTTGTGACATTGAAATTGCTTTCTGTGGCCGAAACACGCTTTGCTTCGACGATTGTTATGCTTAGACGATTCAAACTTATAAAGCGTGGTCTCCAAGCGATGGTTATAAGCGACAAGTGGTCTTGCTATCGAGAGGATGATATCGGAAGAGCACGGTTTGTGAAAGATAAGGTTTTGGATGATATTTGGTGGGATTCCATTGAGTATATTCTCTCGTTCACCGGGCCTATTTATGACATGATTAGAGCATGTGATACAGATAAGCCGTGTCTCCACTTGGTTTATGATATGTGGGATACAATGATTGAGAAGGTTAAGTCTTCAATCTATAGGCATGAAGGAAAGCAGCGTGAAGACTCATCTTCCTTTTATGATGTTGTACAAGAAATTCTCATTGATCGTTGGAACAAGAACAATACCCCACTTCATTGCTTGGCGCACTCATTGAACCTGGGGTGATTTCTAAATTCTAAGTCCTATAATTGAGAATTTGGTTCTCATTTTTTTGCATGTTAATATATTTTATATCTTATGTTTTGTGTATGTTTATTAATTAGGTATTATAGTGAGGAATGGCTTCATGAAGATCCAAGTCGGGTTCCTCCACATAAAGATTTGGAGGTTTCAAGGGAAAGAACAAAATGTCTAAAGAGATACTTCCCTGCTTCGGAGGATCGTACAAGGGCTAATATGGAGTATGCTAGCTTCTCAACTGGGGCGGGAGAGTTTGGAGACGTCGACTCCTTGCACGATCGATATCATATGGATCCCAAGAGTTGGTGGGTGATCCATGGTGCAAGTGCCCCGATGCTTCAAAGTGTAGCTCTCAAGTTACTTGTGCAACCTTCGTCTTCATCATGCAGTGAGAGGAATTGGAGTACATACTCCTTTGTGCATTCTTTACGAAGAAATAAGATGACTCCTCAACGGGCGGAAGACTTGGTCTTTATTCATAGCAATCTTCGTTTGTTATCAAGAAGGTCACCACAATACTTGCAAGGGGAGACTAAGATGTGGGACATTGCCGGAGATGCCTTCGACTCATTTGAAGATGTTGGGGTTCTCGAGATTGCGAATCTTTCCATTGATAAGCTGGATATGGAGGCTGTGGTCTTCACTGATGATGGAGAGGGAGATGGCGCTGAAAGTGATGATGCGGAGGCACTTGGTGTTGACCTTGATGGATGATGATCTATGAGTGTTCTATTTGTTTTGTTTTGTGTTTTGAAAAGCTGAAAGCCTGAAACTATGCATTTGAATCCTGGATGATCTTATTGTTGTTTGTTGCCTTGTTGGAGACTTTTAAATTAACGTTTAGCTTTATGTTGGATTATGAATCATAATATTAGACGTGTTAGTTTCATTATATATATATATATATATATATATATATAATATTAATTCAACGTGTCCCTCAACGTGTCCGTGTCCTGATTTTTTTTAAAATGACGTGTCCGTGTCGTGTCGTGTCCGTGTCCCGTGTCCGTGTCCGTGCTTCTTAGGGTTTCAGTGCTGACCCACGAGTAATTCGATGGCAAATTCGTGTTGCGACATCCCCAGGCACGACACAAAGTATGTCGAGGAGCTTCGTGGACCTTTACGACAAGCCATCCATTGAATCAAACCACCCAAGGATCTTCAAAGGGAAGTTTTCTAAGCTTGATCTAGTTCCTATTTGAATTATTCAAAACCTACGTTGAAGATCTCTAGTAGAACTTATAATCTACCTTGCTTTGTTTATTATAGTTAATTTCAGCAATCATCTCATTCAAAGCATATAATTACATTGGCTTTTGGGATATTCCTTGATTACGTCATCACATATAGATTTTAGGTTACTTGATCGTATCTTTGCTTCCATCTCATAGCATCCTAGTCGCCCTCTATTAGATTGTGCCGCATGAGTAGCCCCTGCCAATTGGACTGCATTAGGATCCACGTCACACATTTGGTTGGATTGACATCAGGTTGACATTTTGTGGGGGAAAACATTACTTAATCCTTTGATAGAACACTCTTGTTCTTTGATCTGTGCTCCATAGCTGATCCCATTTGATCTAGTAAGGCTTGGCTGTTAGTGTATAGCAGTGTTTTAAAAAACTCGCCCCGGGGTACGCCCGGGGCGCGCCCCGGGGCGGGGCGGTCCTAAAACGCCCGGGGCGGCTCAATCTAGGGCTTTTTTCCTGTGGGGCTTACGCCCGAACCACTGGGGCTTACGCCCCGAACGCCCGGGTACGCCTTTTACGCCCCAATGGCCTGGGCTTACGCCCCACTGGAGTTTGTCTGCATAGTTGAAAAAAAATGATTTGATTGCTACCGTGTGATCTTTTATATGCGTCTTACTCTCTTGGATGACGATTATGACATTTTTTGAAACTAAAGTTGTTTTAAATTGGTTATATATCATGTATAAAATGATAGAATCTATGGAATATAAACGTAGATAGTTTGAATTTTGGTTAGAAATTTAAAATTTGATCTTAAATGATGTTGAAAGACAATGATAAGTTCATTTTTATTATCATTTTGTATATATTTGTGTTTTATCAACCAATTTTGTAGGCTTGAATGTTTTGTTTGTTCATAATATTTTTTATTTTGTTTGTTTTTAATCTATTTTCCCTATTTATATAATATGTTTTATTTCTATATATTTTTTAAATTAAAAAATGAAAAATTCGTGGGGCTTACGCCCCACGCCCTGGGGCTTACGCCCCGCCCCACATCAGACAAAACGCCCCGCCTTACGCCCCCGCCTCTGAAAACACTGGTGTATAGTGGTTGCATGTTGCTACAAGGTACAAGTTGTCTGCATAGTGTGTGTAGGGCCAACATACATTCACATGTTTGATACACATTGTTACTAAATATATGCGAAGAACTTGTGTTTCTGATTTGTTCAAATGGTAATTTTATATGTGAAACATGAACTTATCCGTTTTTGTTGAAGCAGAAATGAGCAATGTTAAGTTAGTGCTGTCTTAATATTATAATTTTCACGAGTCTATTGTGTTTTCCTTAATAAACATGTGATGGGGACATCAGACCCCTAGTTACATGTGTCTTCATCTGTTGACGCTGGTGGACAACCCATTCCGTATCGCTATGGATTGGAGGATGATAGATCCAATTGTCGGGACTCAGTTATAGTTATTTTTTATTTTATTTAGTGAAATTTGGAGCTATTTTATTATTAAAATTCAGCCTACATGTTTTGACATTGTTAATGGGTCTTTAGTCTCATATTGCCTTGGGAAATCTTATGTTGTCACATAAGAGGTTATTTAAGGTCCCCATGCCTTCTTTTATTGGTATGCTATGAATTAAAAAATTTGCTTTTGCAATTGTGTTCTTGGGAAATGATGCAATTCTATGCATTGGTGGTGAACCTCGCAATCCCTGGTGGTGAAGTTAGGGTTCTCTTCTCCCCCGCTATCTCTATCTCTTATTTATCTCCCTCGTCTCCTTGCGCCCTTGAAGGATTCCGGTTGTCCTCCCCTTTGTTTGTGTCTTGGCCTAGTCATCCAACAGTCATGCCCACCCGGTCGAGCCACCCAGCGGCCAACACAACCGGCCAAGCCTCCCTGCAGCCCAACACAGATAACCTAGCAGTCAACAAGCCCAGCACACCGGTTTGATTACTAGCCTGCCAGGCACCCCCTTCGGCTCGTCTGGTTCCCGGCTGCCCCCTTTGCGATGAGAGTGACACTGCTTGATGGCCTGACCAAAGTGATTAATAGTAGTTTGGGTAATTTGTCAAGGTGTTGGTGGGTGACAGTAATAGAAAATGTGATTCAATTATCCCTATTATCGAGTTTGCCTACAATTGTTCCATCAATAAGTCTATTGGCTTGAGTCCCTTCGAAGTCGTTAATGGTAACAACCTAGGTTCTTGTAGATCTCCTTCCTATGTCTCTACATACTAGGGCCTCCAAGTTACCGAGTCTTTTGCACGTCGATGTTCATGAATTGCATTGAGAAATCAACAAGAACATTCAAACAATTAATAAACTATAAAATATGAGATTCTTGACTGATTCACGTAAACATTATAAAGAATTCAACATAGGGTATTATATAATGATTCAGATTTTGTATGAGCGATTTTCCTTTGGAATCGTGAAGAAACTGCAAATCCGTAGGGCTGGGCCATTCAAACTAATGAAAAGGATTTGTTAAAATGCATATATCATTGATTTACTGTCGGATTATGGGATTCGCAATTATACCCAATGACCCTTTTGTTGAGCCTTCCCATGATATAAATGCTAACCATGTACCTCATACAATGCTGCTGGCCTTACCACCTATTTTCCCAGTACGAAAATAACAAGTTGATGTTATTCTTGATGAGCAAGTTATGTCCACCAGAGGCATAGGATTCTAGCAGTACCTTTTTCATTGGAAAGGCCATTCAGACTCAGATTGTACATGGATCATCAGAGACGAGCTACAAAGGATCGACTCAGATTTACTTAGACCACTGTCAGAGTGTCCTGGACTTACACTCGATAAGGTCGACTTTCTCTTACCCTGGGAGAATTGATGAGGACATCATACGTTTGCGGCCGTCGACGTAGGCGGATGACTCATTCGGTATCGGAATGGATTGGAGGATGATAGGTCCAAATGTCGGGGCTCAATTTTATTTATTTTCTATTTTATTTAGTGAAATTCCGAGCTATTTTATTATTAGAATTCAACCTACATGTTTTGACTTTGTTGATGGGTTTTTAGTTTCATATTGCCTAGGTAAACTTATGTGGTCATCTGAGGGGTTATTTAAAGGTCCATATGCCTTCTTTTATTGGTATACTATGAATCAATAAAAAATTGCTTTTGCAATTGTGTTCATGTGAAAGGATGCAATTCTCTACTTAGTGGTGAAGCTTCAGAACCCCTAGTGGGAAGCTAGGGTTCTCTTCTGCCCCTCCATCTCTATCTATTCTCTATGTCCCTCGTCTCCATGCGATCATGAAGGATTCCGATTACCCTCCGGGCTATCCTCCCCTTTGTCTGCATCCTGACCAAGGCACCCATCAACCCTGCCCAGTCGATCAAGCCACACAGCTGCTCAACAAAGACGTCCAAGCCAATTGGCAGTCCAACACATCCGACTGAGCCACCCGACGGTCCACCACGTACAACCGACCGAGCATATTGGCAACCCAGCATAGCTGGCCCGGCCAGGCCACCATAAATCCCAACACACCGGTTGAAATGTCAGCAACCCGACTAGCCCACTAGGCATCCCCTTCAGCTTGTCTGGTTCCCAGTTGCCCACCTCGCGATGCTTTGGCTTCGTTCATAGATTTTCTGCTTGTTCAAGGGTTCATCAAAAGCTCTTCTCGTGATTAGTTTACACCAACGTTGTACATCCATCTTCAAAAACTCGATTAGGTCTTTCCACCTGATTGCTCATTGGAATATATTTCTTTGAATACATATAATTGCTGGCTTAGGATAGATCCTTCAACAACACAAAGAACCATATCTATTGAAACCTATTTGAGCCATAAACCTGTTATTCAAAATCATTTTGAAGATTCTTGGATCTTTTATATTAATTTTAGAGCCTCCCTTAGCCAACACAAATCTCTTTATTTCCAAGCGACCACCTTGTCTTACTGAGAATGCTCGACACTTCTTACTTGCTTTTGCCATATGGATACCTATGTTAATCGTCTATTTTGAATACCATTATAATTGAGATTGAATTGTAAAATATTATATCGACACTGCTTGTAAGAAGAAACTTGCTGATTGTCATCATCATCTAGGTGATTGCATTAGTGATCTACATCAACATGGGAGAGGAACATAAAGTTTTTGTATTTTCGGTTTGCTTTGTGGAACCTAAGTTGAATTAAAGCCCTTCACCCTCATTCTCTCTATGAGAAGTTTCATGCAAAAGAAGACAGTCTGCATTTAAGAATTATCGGCATCCATGATAACAGGATATTAATGAAAACTTCTAGAACATTTTTATGGTAGATTTATAATATCTTTTAGGTCCTCAACTTTGAAAGCATGCTTCTTCCCTTTATGGTTTCATATAATTTACTTGTGAATGATAGAAAGTGGTAAAAATGTATTTTTTCATAGTTTTTTCATTTATAAACTAGATGGACTTATATTATCATAAGTAAACATCTGCTTCTTTACCAGTGAGTGCCGTTCCAAAAGGGAGATGCCATCTTTATATCCACATGCTAAGGGCATACTGTACGCGCTTAAGGATAAAGGGATAGATGTCGCAATCGCTTCCCGGTCGCCAACTCCTGACATAGCTAAAACATTTCTTGATAAATTGGGTATCCAAACCATGTTTATAGCCCAGGTGAAACTTGTTTGTTTTCATTTATATACTACACATCAACGCAATATTTATGTATTATTTATTCTGATTTATTAGTGAAGCTTGTTTAAATATGCAGTGAAATGTTTATATATCAGATTAATTCTTGTGGGACTAAAAAGAAAATGGTTCAGTATTCGATGATCTTTTAGTTGTTTCTATGAGCATATCTGTTTTTTAGAAAATCTTGATGGGTTTATTATCCATCAAGAGGATGAGATGATTATGCCAATTTTTCACCTTGAAGCATGACAAGCGTTTGGAAAAAACCTAGGCATACCGTCCACTATAAATACCTCCATCAATACCCTTCCTCTTGCTGCATCCCAACTAGAATTTGTGCCCCCCTCCTCCTCTTTCTCCTACTCATTTGGTGATTGATGACAATGGTTAAGGTTTTGGGCTTGACCTTTTTTGGCTTGACTGATCATGATCGTTGAATGCTTCATCTAATGCATCATGTTATCCCGCATGGCACGATCTGATTAAAATGACTTAAGTGAACCGGTTTTGTCGGTTCACTTAGTTAGACGCGACAACCCTACACATAGGCTAGTCTTTCATTCCATATTAAATAAAAATAGATCCAACCGTCTGATTTTCGCCTGGAGACGGACTATGGAAAACTAGAAATGAGTGCGACAATAATAAAGTAATTAAAAATTATCCTTAGCGCAACGGCTGCATCAACAACCGAAAGAGGAAACGATACAATATCGATGGACCGAAAGTAAAAGTTCCAGTGTTCACATTCTCCCATTGGAGGAGAGGCAGCGAACTCCATGCACAGATGACTACTCGAGGGAAACTTTTGGTTTCTCTTGACACGCTACACAAAAGGCCTAAAAAATCATAGTGATTGATACATTAAGAACGGAAAGCGACCAATGAGTGCCAAACTCTAAAGAAGATCAAGCCAAGAAATGTTGGTGAGACCACCCCAAGAAATATCAAGGTGGAGGGAATCACAACCTAGGTTGTAACTCCTATAAAAAGGCAAAGCCACTATTATCAAGGCATGCGCCTAGGCACGGCTAGGCACCAAGCTGCCTCAGGTGGGTCCAGGCAAGGGGTACATTGCTCATGTTTATAAGGAGTGTGCCTAGACTCGCCTAGGAGAATTGAAAGACACGTGCCTAATTTTGCTGTGGTATAAAATTTAAATGTTGGGCAAGTGGGATACTAGCTCTCACATCTGTGGATGGTTTGCATTTCACTGCAAGGATTCAAATTTGAAAAAAATCAAAGGAGTTTCGTATAAGGATCTCAGATGAATCTTGCATCAAATAACATGAACAATGAATAGTATATCAGAGGTTGCAAGAAGGGGAAACTTGCTAGGGAGCTCCATCATCATTCGATTCTTAACCTTGCTATGTACTCGTTGTAGAACTACTCAGCTTGCTCAAGATCTCCAACCTCAGTGTAGTAATCAGCTATTGCTCAGTAAACCTCCATGATGACATAATCCTCTCCTGCTTGCTTACAGATCCCCAAAACCCCCACCCTAGAGTCGTACTTAATGGCTTTCATGTACATCTCCTGCCCTCAGTAGAAAATCACATGAAGAATCCACAAGACACCGCAAGACAACCAATATTCCTGATCCAAATTGGTGAAGCACAACATGATTTGTATTCGGAAAATGAATTGATACATTGAAGCCCAACATATTCTGTGGATCAATAAGTCTAACACCACAATGAGTAGATGAATATGAGAGGGTAGGATAGGGAAAATGGACGACATAAGCGACACCTACGCTCCAAGGTCCCTCCAAATGCCTAGGCTTGCGTTACCGCCTTGACAACTTTGGGCAAAGCTTATACAAACACCTTTAGGCGAAGGATGATGTCTCCTATACCATTATAACTTGTTGAAAAGTCTTGGAAATATGAACTCAAATCACATGAGATGATGACTCACACAGTCACACCATAACATTTATACCACATACTTAACGGTATATAACCTTACAATATCATGTTATACATTACTCATTTACATTGATAAATTTTTCTAATGCTATGTTCTTTTGAATTCCAGGTGGCAGGTACCAACTCCCGAGAGTTCAGTTCTTGAGAATTTAACTTCTGAGAGTTGCAATTCCTGGGAGTTGTAATTCTAGTGTTATTTTACAGTGAGAATTCATGTGGGAAATCATAGATTTCTGTTCTTTTTACCCAGAGATTTGAACACGAGAATTAAAATATCTACGATTTCGACAACTAAACGTTATAAAAAACAATGTTAGAACTACGGCATGATGATTGGTCATGAGAATTGTGTATTTTAAAACGACTTAAACAAGTAAACAATTGACATCTACAAAATTTAAATAAAAAACCGAAAAAAGTAGTTCTAATATAATCATGAGATATGATATACTATTTTCAAATCTAACTATGTAGTGCATGGCTTGTTTTGCCATACATCATCGATGTTGAGTTTCTAACCTCATGTGCTGATCTATTGAAGCTGTCATATTTGTACCATTGAAAATAATCATTGGATTCATTACCCTGGAATAACATGTAAAAATAATACATTATACAAATATACCAAACAATTTAATTAAAAAATAAGCGTTATTTATGAACTTTGATTTTTTTGACATTTGTAAAACACCCGTCCTGGTTTTTTCTTCTGGAAACTAATATCATCACTCCGACCACACCGAAAACACACTGTAAGGACCATACTAATCTTGTGGTTATTGAAAACTACGGAAACCATTGGTTAATGTGTAGACAGCTCTTTGCTAATAGAACTTATGATTATTGCTCCTCTTGTTTACTGAATTGTTCATTCTAGATGAAATCTTGATCTGATATCCTGTGCCTATAAAATGTTTTGGTTTTGGTTCTGGTTCTGGCCTTGCATAGTGCATAGTTTTTCAAGTACCAATTTGGCATTAGATTTGAGATATCTATTAACGCATTCAAGTAACTCAGGTAATTGGTTTCATGTTGATCTAGGAAATATTCTCCAGTTGGACCCACAAGACCGAGCATATCCAGAGAATTTGCAGGAGGACTGGTGTGCCTTTCAAGTCTATGCTCTTCTTTGATGACGAGTATAGGAACATTGAAGCAGTAAGTAGTTTAATACGTAGAACCTTTCCGGTATTTCCGTAAAAGCTTGGGGTACCAAAAATTTTCATTTCATCAGAAAAATGGCAATACATTGGAAACGGGCATGAGTGGATTAATACCCATGGGAATAAGCTTTTAATAAAGAGTGTATGCATCTTTATTGACATACTCATAGTTGAAGTAGTTTTCGTGAACACTATCATATTAAATCAGTTGTACATTTGTATGGAAATTTAATCACTAATTAAACCTGAAAAACCTAATATGTTATCATTAAGGTTTGGGTGTTTTAAAAATCGTGACTTTTCATGATTTTGCATGATTTTTAAAATTACTAGTTAGGATGCAAACAAATGAGTGTATGTGCATGCTGTGAAAGTTCGTAAAGTCTCTATGAAAATCCTTCCAAGGGTTGGCAGTAGACCGGAGCGCGATGAAATACGCTCTCTCCAAGTACTAAATACCACAACTTAAAAAATTCTGAATTAGCTCGGATTAGATTGATCAAGGGGAACAACTGGAATCTTAGGCTGAAGTTCTCTTTCCTCGGATGCAATGTATATCCTAGGAAGCACCGACACTTGTTCGGAGGCCCCGTGTCCGTGTCCGACACGTGTCGGACACGGACACGTGCCGGACACGTCCGGACACGTGTCGGACACGTGTCCAATTAAAAAAATATTAATATTTTATTGTTTTGGGTTCGGACACGTGCCGGACACGTTCTGGACACGTGCCGGACACGTTCCGGACCTGATCCGACCTGACCCGACCCGACCCGACCTGACTGTTTTAAAACAGCCTGAGACTGAGAGCTATCGGGTCGGCGAGCTCTCTTCTCTGCTGAGCAGTCGACTGTGCTTAGGGTTTGAGGCGATCGGCTCGAACGACAGCCCCCGGCGCTCGAACGACGTCCCCGGCGCTCGAACGACAGCCCCCGACGCTCGAACGACACTCCCCGGCGCTCGAACGACAGCCCCCGGCAACGACGACCTCCTCCGGTGAGTCCTCCCTCCTCTCAGTCCTCCTCCGGTGAGTCCTCCCTCCTCTCAGTCCTCCTCCACCCTTCTCCGGTGAGTCCTCCCTCCTCTCAGTCCTCCTCCACCCTTCTCAGTCTCCTCCCTCCTCCTCCTCCCTTCTCAGCCCCCTCCTCTCTCAGTTCCCCCCTCCTCTCTCAGTTCCCTCCTCCCTGGTCAATCCCCTCCTCTCTCAGTCGATCAGTCCCCCCTCCTCTCTCAGTTTCCTCCTCCCTTGTCAATCCCCTCCTCTCTCAGTTCCCACCTCCTCTCTCAGTCCCCTCCTCCCTTCTCAATCCCCTCCTCTCTCAGTCCCCTCATCTTCCTCCCTTCTCAGTCCCCTCCTCCTCCCTTCTCAGTCCCCTCCTCCTCCCTCCTCAGTCCCCTTCTCCTCCTCCCTCTTTAACCATCCAGCCCCCTTCTCCTCCTCCCTCTTTAACCATCCAGCCCCCTTCTCCTTCTCCATTGCTGATTGCCCTTTGTTTTTTTTTTTTTGGCAGGAACTCTTTGCTGATTTTGTTTGGGTTCCTACAGAAAAATTGGGAGCATAAGTAAGTTTGTAGCCCATTAATATCACGATTGTTAATGTTGAAACACTCACATCTTACTTTATTGGTTAATAACTATTTTGTGATGTTGGAGGCACAAATATATACATTTGTTAATCACTTTTAGTTATTTTTGGACCGTTAATAAATTGAATCATTTTACTTTATTGGTATAGTAATCTCAAGTCAATTGTTTAAATATGAGTTCATCAAGTTGTTTTGCCACTAGCTCGGCAGCATCCTCATCTGGTGAAGAGTTAAACAAACCTCTTTGGAGATATGTGACAAAGATGGATAAGCTTAGTGATGGAGGGGGGAATCATTCTTGGCAATGTAATTTTTGTCACCAAATCAAGAAGAGTTCCTACACAAGGGTGAGGGCTCATCTATTGAAGTTGAGTGGTTGTGGGATTGGAGCATGCACTAAAGTGACAACGAAGGATATCTCCGAAATGCAAAAATTGGAGGAAGAAGCTAACTTGAGGATGAAGAACAATGCTCCGAAGAGAGTACCATTGCCCCCATCTACTATGTCACTGTCTTCATCTTCTTCTATGGGTAGTTTCAACTTTGTGCAAGAAGGACTTGACTCCAGGAGGAAGAGAAAGTCTACTGCAAGTGGAAATGAAAATTCTATTGGGAAGGCATTTAACATGGCGGCTCGTGAGCAACTGCATTCGGAGATTGCAAGAATGTTTTATTTGTCAGGTTTGCCATTTCATCTAGCAAAGAACCCTTACTTTGTGAGCTCTTTCACATTCGCTGCCAACAATCAAATTAGTGAATATTTGCCACCGGGGTACAATCTATTGAGGACTAGTTTGCTCCAGAAAGAAAAGGCAAACATTGAGAGGTTGTTGCAACCTATTAGAGGCACATGGAGGGAGAAAGGTGTGAGCATTGTGAGTGATGGATGGAGTGACTCACAAAGGAGACCGTTAATCAATTTCATGGCAGTAACGGAGAGCAGGCCTATGTTTCTTAAAGCAGTTGATTGTTCGGGTGAAGTGAAAGACAAATACTTCATTTCTTACTTGATGAAGGAAGTGATTAATGAGGTTGGTCACCAAAATGTAGTCCAAGTGATTACGGATAATGCGGCAAATTGCAAAGGTGCGGGACAGATAATTGAGTCACAATTTCCTAGCATATTTTGGACACCATGTGTTGTTCACACCCTCAACCTAGCCTTGAAGAATATTTGTGCGGCAAAGAATGTCGAAAACAATGCTTTGACCTACGGGGAATGTAGTTGGATCTCGGATATTTCCGGTGATGTCATGCAAATCAAGCATTTTATTATGAATCACTCAATGAGATTAGCGATGTTCAATGAATTTGTGACATTGAAATTGCTTTCTGTGGCCGAAACACGCTTTGCTTCGACGATTGTTATGCTTAGACGATTCAAACTTATAAAGCGTGGTCTCCAAGCGATGGTTATAAGCGACAAGTGGTCTTGCTATCGAGAGGATGATATCGGAAGAGCACGGTTTGTGAAAGATAAGGTTTTGGATGATATTTGGTGGGATTCCATTGAGTATATTCTCTCGTTCACCAGGCCTATTTATGACATGATTAGAGCATGTGATACAGATAAGCCGTGTCTCCACTTGGTTTATGATATGTGGGATACAATGATTGAGAAGGTTAAGTCTTCAATCTATAGGCATGAAGGAAAGCAGCGTGAAGACTCATCTTCCTTTTATGATGTTGTACAAGAAATTCTCATTGATCGTTGGAACAAGAACAATACCCCACTTCATGGCTTGGCGCACTCATTGAACCCGGGGTGATTTCTAAATTCTAAGTCCTATTATTGAGAATTTGGTTCTCATTTTTTTGCATTTTAATATATTTTATATCTTATGTTTTGTGTATGTTTATTAATTAGGTATTATAGTGAGGAATGGCTTCATGAAGATCCAAGTCGGGTTCCTCCACATAAAGATTTGGAGGTTTCAAGGGAAAGAACAAAATGTCTAAAGAGATACTTCCCTGCTTCGGAGGATCGTACAAGGGCTAATATGGAGTATGCTAGCTTCTCAACCGGGGCGGGAGAGTTTGGAGACGTCGACTCCTTGCACGATCGATATCATATGGATCCCAAGAGTTGGTGGGTGATCCATGGTGCAAGTGCCCCGATGCTTCAAAGTGTAGCTCTCAAGTTACTTGTGCAACCTTCGTCTTCATCATGCAGTGAGAGGAATTGGAGTACATACTCCTTTGTGCATTCTTTACGAAGAAATAAGATGACTCCTCAACGGGCGGAAGACTTGGTCTTTATTCATAGCAATCTCCGTTTGTTATCAAGAAGGTCACCACAATACATGCAAGGGGAGACTAAGATGTGGGACATTGCCGGAGATGCCTTCGACTCATTTGAAGATGTTGGGGTTCTCGAGATTGCGAATCTTTCCATTGATGAGCTGGATATGGAGGCTGTGGTCTTCACTGATGATGGAGAGGGAGATGGCGCTGAAAGTGATGATACGGAGGCACTTGGTGTTGACCTTGATGGATGATGATCTATGAGTGTTCTATTTGTTTTGTTTTGTGTTTTGAAAAGCTGAAAGCCTGAAACTATGCATTTGAATCCTTGATGATCTTATTGTTGTTTGTTGCCTTGTTGGAGACTTTTAAATTAACGTTTAGCTTTATGTTGGATTATGAATCATAATATTAGACGTGTTAGTTTCATTATATATATATATATATATATATATATATATATATATATATATATATATATATAAAATATTAATTCAGCGTGTCCCTCAACGTGTCCGTGTCCTGATTTTTTTTAAAATGACGTGTCCGCGTGTCCGTGTCGTGTCGTGTCCGTGTCCCGTGTCCGTGTCCGTGCTTCTTAGTGTATATCTCTTCAAACATCGACTCTTCCTAATGGAACCCAACCACAAACACTTAAAGATTTTATGTTATTTAAAGATTACAAGGTTCACTTCACTCTAAATGGTTTTTCAACATTTAGAAATGAGGCATGCTGGATGCTAATGGGACAATTTATACAAGGCCCTACGTTGATGCAGAGCGAAAATTAAAAGCTCAATAAAATTTTTACAAGGAAACCTTAAACCGGTGAAAAACCGTGCTGGTGTACCAGATGGTGAAAGCAATCCACTGGATTAAGCTCTAGGTACAAGGAAGGAGAAACATCTCGAGTAGCAATCCCAGAAGTAAACCCTCCACGCTCCACAAAAGTGATACCTCCAAAGCTCTAGTGCCGAGCCCTTTGTTGCTGGTTGTCTTTCGTTCGATATAGATGCTTATTCGCCTATGCAGTTAAAATCGGTAGTCGGATCCTAGTCGGCTAAGGGCTGACTAGGACTAATCGGGACTAGTTGGGATTAATTCGGGACTAGTCGGCCAAAACTTATTCTAACCCTGCCCTCTCCCTAAACATATATGATATATGAACGAGCATAAATGTCAATAAGTATATGATATTAGTCGATCAATAACAATGTATGCCTTCACACTTCACAGCATGGGTATAAATACATAAGTAACAAAACACAGTAGTATTGGCTTCATGCCCATGTCAGAAGACTCAGAACTAAGAATTCATCACAATATTTGTTTGCTGATGTTTGATCTGTGAACAACCCCAATTTTGATTATAGCGTTATATGGATATCAATAAATAAACAAAAATTATTTGTCTATGTTTTTATCTCAGATTATCAGGTCCTCAACAGATGATTATAGGGAAGATTCATAGTTACGACTCAATACTTCGAGGCAATACAAAAAAATCCAAACAAAATTGCTTGCAAAGACTCATTACAAAAAAAATTTCTTGCAGAATGCCGCTTGGGGACTAGTCGCTAGTCGGGGACTAGTCAGGTTTCCGCTCAATTATGAAAGAATCGGAATTAGTTGATCGGTAAAATGCCGCCTAGGGACTAGTTGGGGACTTGTCGCCGACTAGTCCTGATTTTGATAGCATAGGTTGTCCGCACAACGCGCAGATCCCCCAATCGCAATCAAGTATACACCCAAAACATTCTCTTAGCTAAGAGCACGTGCTTCCAAAGGTAGTTGAGTCCCGCAACTACATCCATCATTTAAGGGATTGCTTGGCCATTTAAACCACACGCGACGAACCCCAAAGGCTCTTACACCCGATAATCCTTGAAAACCTATTAAGGGGAATTGATGCTTGATACTTGATTGTTCTCCATCAAAGTTCAAGCACCCCTTCCGAATCGCATAGAACTTACATGACTATAGGATTTTGTGGGTTCGTTAATAGGTAAAGTCAACCAAAAATTGGAGAAGGTTGCTACCTACAAGATCCAACAAGAACACGACTTGGCCCTAGGAGGAACCCCATCAAGATGTCGAGGATAAAATCCAATGCTTCCTTAATGTGAGCGGCAATCCAAGTGTGGAATCGAGCCGTCGACAAACAATAAGGGAAGATCTTCGGAAAGAATCTATAAAATCGTTGAAAGTCCCCAAAATCTCAAAACCCTTTCTCTCCAAATTGGAAAATATTCAATGGCTGCTCAAGAGAGATGGAAACTCTCCCTAGATGCTTATTTATATCTAGGGTAAGCCCCCTTAAGGACAATCACACATCTGGCCATCCAACGGTGGGAAAAATCCAAGAAATAGCTTACAACCCGTGGTCTAGAGTAGAGGCGGTTTGACATCTTGCCCATGCGGTTCGGACGACTGTCTAGACCCCAGACACAAGAATTTTTTTGAGTCGGCTTACGTGGTTCGAATGGCTGTGTGGACTGCATGTGAAAGTTTGCCACTAGCTGTCCGGACAACTACAAGTTGCACCCCTACTTATGGCCATTATGTACTCCTTTATTTATGAGGTGTTCACCCATCGGTTTGCATTCTTTGTTACCTCCAATTGGGACATGCAGTATTGCTTGCACATCGGTGATTGTGCCTACAAGTTGAACCTACCAGTGTTACCCTTCGTTCAATAGTTCCTCCAGAAGCTTGATAACTGGACATACCAGAAGAGGTTTTCCTACATCCGGTATGTGCTTGATGACATTGGTGACGAGCTTCAATATAGGGAACAAGCCTGGAAATGCGGCAAACGTCGTCAGCCCGCTCCTCCTATAGTGCCCTCGCTGGAGCTTCTACCTTCATCTACTGTGGAAAATTTTCCTCCTGTGAAGTTTCCAAATCCAACACCTCATTCAGTGGAGCCTTTTCTACCAATGGAGCCACTACTTCCAGAGAAGTTGCCGCATGATATCACCGAGCTACACCTACCAATCAAGCATCTACTGTCCATTGATTTCCTTGGATTGGATTCTCTGCTACCTTCCCTCGCACATCACCAGCCTTCGTATTCTGATCCATGCTCGATGCCAGCCTATCTTTTGCATAGGACTCGAAATGTGATCATCTTGCAATGCAACACCAGCTGTTAGGCCTTCACCATCAGATCAGGACCCCGCGGCGATCCCATATTGGTGGAGATGTTGACGTTGACAATGTTTCATCGCGTGAACTCGAGGACGTGTTTTTTGCAACAGAAGCGAATGATGTGATCTGAATTTGGGGCTAAGCCCAAGTCCAACAAGAGGCTCACATATGATAGGGATGGCATATTTGTTGTGATAAATATAGATTTGAAGAGATTCAATAGGATTATATTTATTTAAATTAGGAGTTGATCATGGCTTGAAATTTTGATCAAAATTCTAAAATTTCGGAAATATTTTGGTTTCAGCCGAGTCGGAAACGAAAAGGGTGTCCGAAACCTTGAATTGTTAACGATTTCGGCTAAATTTCAGGAGTTCGGTCCGATTTTCTATCGAAATGGTAGGGTTTACTGAAATTTCGGGAGAAATAGTGGGGGCCCGTCGAAACTAGGTTATTTCATCATTTTCGATGAGATTCCGATCAAAAGTAGTGAGGTCCACCGAAATCTCGTGTTGCCCCCATTTTGTGTCGATTTCAATCGAATTTGTTTGTTTTGGAGGTATTTCAGTCATTTCAACCCAAACTAGCCCATATATTTCGTGAAACTTGATAGTTGGTTTCTAGAGCTTGAGCCTTTATATAGGGGTGATAGTTTTGATTAAAACCACTTGATTTTGATCGAAACCATCTGATTTCGATTAACCACCCAATTCCACTGGATTTCGACCTAAATCTCATTGGATTTAGCCGGAATTGCCAGTTCTCACTGCTGGATCTCGCAGGATCTCATCGCCGGAGTCGCCGCATCTCGCTGGATTTTGCCAGGATCATTAGAATTCAACATCGGACCTGCCAGATTTTGCCGAAACCATTGGATTTTGCCACCAGATCTCGCCGGGTTTCACCGGACTCATGAGAAATTATCGATGGATTCGTCGTTCGATTCATCTACCTCGCTGGATTTTGCTGCAGATTCGTCAGTTCTCGTCGTTAGGTACAAAAACTTAGAAATTAATCTACATTTATAAATTATAATAATTTAGAAAGTAATCTATATTTACAATAGCTTCGAAATATAAAAATATTGGTGTGAATCCCTAGGCAAGGCCTGGGAGCCACTGACGGAAAACCCACCCCCGGGAAACGAAGAGAGAAAAGCAGGGTGTGGAGCTACCGATTTCAATAAGAGAGAGGAACAAACGTTAATGCGGACCTTGCGGTTCCGTCTTTTTTAGTTTTAACGTGACATATAGAAAGGAGAGATAATGTGTTTTCTGCCCAGTGGGGGATGCCACGTTAGGCCCCTTCGCCTTATATTATAGTATATATATTCAATTGTACACACATGCGTTAAGCTAAGATGTGCGTGCATCTGTTTGCACATGTGACCTGCATAATAAAAGTTTGTGTTTAGGTGAAAGTGTCTTTATTTGCACGACTTTATGTGCTTGGAAGATCCTCAGATGGAGCGGTCCTTTGGATGTGTGGTCGTTCCTCGAATTACTGTGTTAATCTGATAGGTATGCTAGAGGACAAGGAGGCAACAGTGACGTTGGATTTCTCCTCGATGGGTGGCACTCTGCTGGGATCTGAGAGGGGTCACACGACCAACGGACATTTGCTTCGTCGTTGATGTCTGTCGCGGACGTTGTGAAATTCACTCCTGCCTCAACAGCGGCCCGTCGAATTTCATCTAGCTCAACCATGAGAGCTAAGTTCTTCATTAGAATCAAGAGCTGGAAGTCTTTGGCAGAAACTTGGTACGTCGTTGGAGGGTCTACGACTGGAGAGACGTGTCCCTTCCCCTAGTATTGAGGAATCACACCCGGCTATTGAGGATGTCCTCCAGGTTGAGGTTGAGTGGTCCGATCTGTCGACCTGTGACTGAGAATTTATAGCGGGTTGTTGATTAGGCCGCTTTTGGTTCGCCTCGTCCATGTGACTATTGGAGCTAGTTGAAGGCTGTTGTGGATCTGGATGAATGTCGCTTCGCTCTGGCTGATATGTATGTTTCGTCTTCACCATTTCTGTGCAGCGATGGAGACAAACGGGATGCTTGAACTTATCGGTTGTTGTTGCTCGCCAATAGGAGTTGGGAAGCATGAGGTAAAACACTGATCGGGTGCTTTTGCTCAACCAATCAGTGTCAGAACGAAGAGAACTTGCCACTCGTTCCCATAGACAACGCCAAACTGTAGGGGATTCTTTTGCCGTGTAAAGTTTCCTGCCAAAGTTAAGCCGAAGCCTACATCTCCGTGTGGTAAGACTCAACCTTGAATCCACCAACTCCGAGAAAAGTTTTGAAACCATCGACTAGCTGACGAGTGCTTGCACAAGTAGACAGAGAGCAACGGCGGGTGGGGGGGGGGGGGGGGGGGGGGGTAGAAAGTGGATTGCAAAGTCCTATCGGATCTTGGAGAGTGGTTTCCAGAAACCTATCTGTTCTTCGTGGAAAAGAAGAATGGCTTTAAAATATGGAAAATCGGATATGGAATAGAAATCCGGATCTGGACTATGTGTCGACCCTCCTATTTATAGAGGTTTTGGGAGTGACCGGGCCCCGAAACTGTTTTTTTGTAGGCGAGTCACGAGGTCCCGGGCCATCTTTATGGATTCCAAACAGGGCTGGGGGTCCCACTATCATCGTGGGCCCAAGGCAGGAGGGTCCCACCGTCCCGTGGGCCCCAGGCAGGGCTGGGGGTCCCACTATCATTATGGGCCCCAGACATGCTGGGGGTTCCACTGTCGTCTTGGGTCTGTGAATGCCTCAGCCAAAATTTGCACCCACAGGAGGCAAGCACAAAAGGCTAATACTCGTCCCAACCAGGAGGCAGCTACTGGCCCACATGGGCCGAAGGCAACTACTAGCCCGAGGCTGGGAAGACCCACTAGCAGCGTAGTAGCTTGAACAGAGAAGAGCATATGTTGGGTTTGTACGATACTGCAACAACAAGCACACCATACCAAGGCCAAACAATGCCCACATAGAGGAACCTGTGCCACAAGCCGGGCATCGGTTAGCATACGATATATGTCAAGACGCCATGGGCTACTAGCCCAACCAAAATCTCATAATTTTCTAGGGCTCTTCATCTCCCTTTAAAGGATGGGGCAACCCAAATATGGAAACAAAACAAGAGAAAGAAACTCCTTAGCATGAATGGACATGGACAAAGATGAAAGAGAGGCCACAATTCCTTAGGCCGTGTGTCACGTGCGGAGAAGGAACGGGAAAAAAAAGGGGGGCGGGGTTCAATCGTACAGAGAAGGGACCACGACTCCCTTTTCATGTAAAAATAAATCATGTAGGGATTTTACATGGTGAAAAATAAGAGAGGGGGCGGTGTATAGCTATAGGCACCCCAATTGCAGAAAAATTAGAGCCCCTGTAGGCTTTTTTAAAATTGACATGAACACCCTTCTATTTGGCTATTAATGACTTGCTTGTTTTACCGTTGGATGCATCATCTGATCCCTTCCTTGATCCTGCATGGCACAATCATATTAAATAACTCAAGACGATAAACGTAATAGCCAGATAGACTAGCCGGGTGTGACAAACTCACACCATAGGCTAGCAAACATGATAAGTAGCTAATTAATGATCCGACCGTCCAATAATCACCCAGAAATAGGCGATGGAAACAGAAGCTCTTACCTTGGGGGATCCCCTCATGGATAACTTCTCTCTCTAGGCAGAGCTTTCTCCCTAGATTCTTGGTGGTGGTGGTGAGTGCCTTGGGGGATCCCCTCATGGTGGGCTCCTCCCTTCCTTCTCTCGAGGTAGGGGCCTTGATCTAGGGTTAGTCGAGGGGGAGGATCGGCTGGTGTTTGAGGAAGCTTTCCTTCCTTCTCGAGCTCCTACTTTGGAGGACTTCATCGTGGCGGGTTCTAGTATATCTCCTTCGAGGGGGCGAGGAGGTGCTGGATCTTCTTCTCTTCATGGTCGAAGGGGAGCGGGACCCAAATTTGGCCTTAGAAACAGTGATACTATGGTATCGGGTTCTAGATCTATTCCTGTTGTAAATCCTTTGACTACTGCGGGTCAAATTGTACATGAAGAGGAGTTCTCCTGTGATGCTGGGGTTATTATTTTTGGGATGGAGAAGGCTCAAGACTCTATTGAAGGCCACATGGAGGTTCGGATCTCTGAAGCAGCTAGTGGAGGTGTTGATCCTTTTCAACCCTATGCTTCCCTTATTCGGGTTGGTAGGATTGATCACTTGGAGTTGAGGGATCAGAGTGCTTCCCCCTCCCCCCCCTCTATTTTTCCCCACATAGCCCTGGTTCTACTTTAGGAGGTTTACTAGGTGAGACTGCTAGAATCTAAATCTGCAATTCTTATTCTGCAGTTGTGTCCCATGCTGCAGGTTAGGTGTTTGTGGAAATGTATGAGAGGGCAGACCATGCTGGGTCTGCAACCAATGCTCTGCATTATGGCTTGGGGCATCAGGGGGATTCTCTAGGTATATTTCTAGATGCCCAATCGGTAGGAGCAAAGCCTCTAAGGAGCTCTATGCTCAGATTTATACCTTCTACTTTGATTGGGGATAAAATGGTTGTTGTTTGCCCCTTGGAGGAAGTGGAGAAAAATCAGAGTTTATAGACTCTCTCCTTGGTTGGGTATGTATTGGGCAGGAAACCTTATTATCAGCATCTTAAAGCAACATTAATGCATAATTGGAAGCCTGAAGGGAGTTTGGAGATTTTCTCTAGAGAGAACGATATTTTTCTATTTCGATTTAGCCTTGAAGAGGACTACCTCAGGGTTTTGGAAGGAGGTCCTTGGCACATTGTGGTAGGCCTTTAGTGCTTAAGAAGTGGGCTAAAGGAATGAATTGTGAGAGGGATCTGTTAACCCACATTCCTATTTGGATAAGATTCCCAAACTTACTTGTCGACTTGTGGTTTGAAGATCTTCTGAGCAGGATGGGCAACGTTATTGGTAGACCACTGTATATGGATCAAGTCACCACTAATTTGTCCAAGGTTAGTTATGCTAGATTTTGTGTTGAAATTAGTGTAGATACATCTCTTCCTTTGGAGGTTGAAGCTAGGAATAGCAAAGGGAATCTTCTTTCAATTCAGCCAGTTCTTTATGATTGGAAGCCCCCCCAGGTGTCGAGAGTGCAAGACTTTTGACCATAGTGAAGCAAGTTGTAGCAAGCTACACAAGGAAGGTAGTTCCTGGAAGTCTAGGAGTAGGGCTCAGATTTGGAGGCCTGTGAGTATTAAGGGTTCTGGTGGTTCGAATCAGCACTATAGAAGACCTGTACCTTTGGCTCTGAGTGCTATGGATGTTAGTGATGGCCGGACTCAGGTTAACAATCAGCTGCGGAGGACAGCTAAGGGTCCTGCCTCTCAAACCTCTCACTCCATAAAATCAGATTCTAGATTTGTGGTTCTTGGGAGTATTGCAGAAGAGGTGGTTGAGGCCTCCTCTCAAGCCGAAGTTGGTTAACCTCAGGAGGTGCTGGTTGCTGATACCTCTGAACATGTTGGCTTGAAGAATGGCACTTATGTGGCTGTAGGGGAGAAAGACCTAGTTGCTTCGGGTCAGCTGGGAGGTGTTGCTGTTCATGTTGCCCCACAAGTGGATGTGCAGAACACAATTCCGTTGGGTGCTGCGACTGCAGAGCTTGTTGATGCTAGTGCTAATGTTGTTTCTGTTTCTGGTGATGTTGGCACAGCTGATGATGTTGCTAATGCTGACGTAACACGGGCTGTTGGTGATGGTGATAGTGCTGCAATTGTGGCTGGTGCTATAGAGAGGAGAGAGCCTAGTGAAGGGGGTCCGACTATTGATGTGACAGCAGAATTCAGAGATCATAGTGAATGATGAGTTTGGTTGGTGCCATTGTTGCAGACCATGCTGGAAGTGCTGATGGTGTTGTGCTGATGGCAGTGATGAATTTAATGGTATTGAGGAAGAGGAGGAAGGTGATCCCCTAGAGCTACTTTGTGAAGGTGACTATATATTAGGGGTTAACTTTCCTTAGGCTATTAAGCAGCAAGATGTCGCTGACCATGGGACATCAGCTTTGGATGCAGTCCCTTCCTCGGGTGATGAAACTTCTCAAGAGAAAGACTGGATGGATCAAAGAGTTGTTCGGGCCGTCGGGCCCACTACACTCCGCAACCCTCGCCTGGTAAGCCTTGGGACAGATTCGATCTTAGTTAGGGCTGCGCTTTGAGCTAAATCCACACGCAACCGCAACCGGCCTCCCCACTCGAATCATGGAGATTCTCTGATTCAAAATCTTTAGGATCAATTATCAACATTTGACGGTGCGGAACCGAACCTACCTCTTCAATTGTTGGAGGACAACACACTTCTCGATTTAACTTCGGCTATGGGTTCTCTTGCAAAGGAGTGAGTTCGAAGTCCTTTTTAGATCAGATCCGGGAGCTAGAGAGGTCGAGTGCTTCGGAGTCTTGAGACATTTGGTGCTTTTACTTTGGACCTTTTGGGCTTTCTAGATAGACCGTCTTGATCGGGTTTCCAGCAAGTGTACTTTGTGCCATTGGACATAGGTTGTTTTTTTTTCTTTATTTTAATAAACCGGTAGGGGTCTAGGCCGAACCCCCCCTCACTCGCCGAGAGGGATTTCTCAAAAAAATAACAATGACGCGAATAAAGTGTAATCGTAGGCCCAGATCAAGCTAACATCAAATCCTCTCCGCACCTCTGAAGGGTCAATGACACCGAGCCCCGATCATGCTGCATTGGACGGTCGCCACCGGTACGAGGCATCCCGTTACTTGATAGGTGTCAAGCTGTGATTCAAGTAATGGACCTTATGATGTTCTATTTGGTGAATCTCATTGCGTTTGCGTGACGAGATCTGTCCCTCTTTCTTTTCTGTCCTCTTTTTTCTCATCTTTGATAGCAAAAAAAAAAACTTGTTTCACACTGATTGCATTCTTATCTTTTGATCTTTTCAGGTGTCGAAAATGGGAGTAACAAGCATTCGGGTGGATAATGGGGTCAACCTGGAGGAGCTGAGGCATGGGCTTCAAAATTTTGCTGCTGCGTGGAATTCGGACTCATCGTCCAGCACAAGGCAAGGAGAAGAGAAGTAGTAAAGCAGCAGAACCCCATGAACCAAAAAAAAAAAGCAGAACCCCTCGCCTCGCGACCAAATTAGGATTGTGATACAACACATATATACCCCTCATCTATCTATTTTCTTACTTTGCGAGCTCATTTGCTTTGTGAAAAAAGCTTGTGTGAACTGCTAATTCTTGGTCCTGACGATTTGAGTTGGATGAAAATTTTTTGGTACTTACTACAGCCAATATGTTAAACCTGTTGTACCAGCACACCTGATCAGATTCTGGTTATTGGGTATCCTCCTCCTCCTGTTCCACCACCTTTTGACTTTTAAAGACTCCGTTGATGCCGAAGGGCCCAATGATGATGAATTTTTTTTTTTTTTGGCGATGCTTGGGGGTTTCCTGGTAATGCGATACGATCAGTTGTTTTGCATGCGAATCAGATGAAAGTTGGGACCCGACAACCTCTTTGATTCAGAATTGAGGATTCCAACCACATCTGAACCTCCTACTCCTACCAAGAACCTCCTCCTCTGTGAAAGGAGGGGGGGCCAATCGTGTTAGGGCAAATCCCGTTGGCTTCTTACCCTAATGAGAGAAGCTATCTATATAACATGGCACGGCGGTCTACGTGCTGACTAGGACAAAACGGAACCAAAAGATGACTAGACAAAATGGAACAAGCTAACTAGACAAAAACGCATGCTGACTAGACAAAACTGAACGGAATAGATCTATCCGTCGATCAATAAATGAATGAGAGGAGATGGTCCATGAACAGTTGTCGCCATAGATAATGGGTCTCTGTTGGGATCACCTTCGAATGAGGGACGGCTGTGATCAATCGGGTACAGAGGGGGTAGGTGAGATATGGAAAGAGAACATTAATTAAAAAAAACCAAAAAATGAATGAAGGTAAGAGGTATCAGAACACCTTCCCGATAGAGAGCCTTAATTAAAAAACAAAAAAAAACAAAAAATGAAAAAAGGTAAGAGGTATCAGAACACCTTCCCGATCCATTAGGTCATGGGTACAATCAATTAAGAAGAAAAATCCTTAATTAAAAAAAACCAAAAAAGGAAATAAGTAAGAGGTATCAGAACACCTTCCCAATCCATTAGATCATGCCTACTATTAGTGGGATTTGAATTTGGACTTTTTAGGTAAGATGAAATTTTGGAAATTTGACTTTCACCCAAATTAGTTAATTAGCTGGTCACTGAAGTACAATAATTAATTATTTTTATTTGGCCGTTATTAGTGGGATTTGAATTTGGAATTTTTTAGGAAAGATGGAATTTAGGGAATAGATTTTCATCAAAATCAGCTAATTACCTAGCTCCCCACCACAGCTCCCCACCACTTCTGAGAAATAGAGAGGGAGAGATGACGACCTCTCCCTCCCGCTGTCCTCCTCATCCTGTGCTCGAAGCCGGACGAGCCTCTCGCCGGTCCTCCTCCTCACCCCATGCCATTTGTTGCGGTCGGAGCACAGAGTGTTGCCGTATGCCACCTCTTCTTCCCTCTTCCCTTCTACAAAGGTAAAGGTAAGCCTCTTCTCTTCCCTTCTCTCATTTTCTCCATGAAAACCGACCCCTCCTCTGGGACTCTTCTTTGCAGCAGGTTGTAGCCGATCGGTGGCCGGCGATTGAACAACATAATGACAGCCAACCACCCCCACCCATACCTCCTTCTCTTTTCATTGCTGCAGTTGCCATTTGATCATTCATCGAACGGCCCGGCAAGATCTCCGACCACCCAATAGGAAGTCTATCACAGCCCCTTGGTGTCCTTGACGTCTGTGAGGAGAAGAACGTGTTAGGCATTGGGGAAGAGCCGAACCCCCTCCCGCGCAGCCTCTCTGTGTACCCGTCCTCCGACACACCACCGCCCTAGCCGACATTCGTGTCAGGGAGCTTATGTCGTCGGTGTTGGCGTTGAAGTAGTAGTGCAGATTCTTGGAGTAGAGCTCGGCGGTGGCATGTTGGTGCCATTGCCGACGACGCTGGGGGCGGCGGCACTGACGTTGCACTACGCGAAACCTGATTGCAGTACCGCTAAAGGGGGCTCGAAGTTGGCCGGGGGTGTGTAGCCACTGAAGGTGGTTAGGTGTGTTGCCGCCGAATACGACGGTGTGGTGGGGGTGGTGATGCCCGGTGCCTGTCTTACCACCGAAGGTGGCCCGATGCTGTAACCGCTGCAGTGCCGATAGGCACAGGCATGCACTAGTTCCTTTATATATTAGGATATACATCATTATATTGTGTACGTGTTGCGAGGGACAGGCGGAGAATAGATGCACTCGGGATGACGGCTACGCTCTCACAAAACGTGAGGGTCTCTTGTTTATTCATCACATATATATAGAGAGATAGGGATTAGGGTTAGAGGTGTCCCACCAAAGTGGGTAGCCACATATTATGTAACAGCATGGGATTTATGTTAGAATTGGTGAGGTGTACAGCTCGTAAAAACCTATAGTTTAGCTATGTATGGTTGATAGTATAGGATTGCATATTGGTACGTACCTTAATACGTATTCTGATTATAGAACAGAGAGCTATGGCTACATGGTAATCCACTTGAGTGAAAGACTCAAGGGACCGGTCCCATGTAACCTAAATACGTTCACAGCTCTGATTAGGGTTGGTCGCCCTATCAGGATAAGCGATTGGGATGACAAAGCGTGGGTGTCTCCACCACGGTCATTACCAGACACAGTGTCTGTGGCCGAACGGAACCAACACGGCGAACAGATCGGTGAGCAGACACCGGTGCACTAAGCTGTGTTTCAGCTTAGGGTAAAACAGTCCTAAACCCTGAGGAACCATGTCTGGTGAACTAACCAGTTGTGTGCTGCTTTGGCGCACCAATATGTGAGGATCCGGATGCAGTGATCCAAAACCACGGTGTACTGGGTTACCCGGCTGGCGTTGCATCAGCGTGTCACTCCTATAGGCCATCCACACCCCTAACAGGAGGTGCATTCCTTGGTCTGACTTACGTCATATTAAACACTGGCCAAGTGGTCATCAGTTGGACTGGTGACAGATCCGGTTGCTCATCAGAGTAATCGGAGGTACGATGTATATTGTCAACCTGGAAGGAACCAAGTCATATGAGCACTCGAGTCTGACGGTATTCTCCACCGGTCGAGTTGCATCATGGCACCAGATGGAGGGACAAAGGGTTTACCATACTAAGCGGAGAGCAGGGGTATAAGGGAGAACATAGTGCGTTCGGGTGCATTAGAGTGCAGCCTGCGTCGCACTCTGGGTGGCCATACAGGTTAACTCAGACTCAGAGGATCGATGGTACACTAGGGTAGTGTGTCGATCGAGTCCAAGTTGGAAGCCATGAACCTTGGTCCCTGAAGGTTCCACCTTATCCACATTATGTACGGTCCTTGTACCATCTCCTCAAAACACAAAACGCAGTTAGAGAAAGCGAGAAGTTCAAGCCTATACTTCGTGAGTACTTCGCACTAGGGCACGGTAGATGCGTAGCTACGTGTGTGCATTAAGAGGAAACCCTAGATTAGTGCAGAGATGCATGTAGCAATTCCATGCCATAAGTGGACTTTGCCACATGGGTGCGATGCACCGGGATATATTGCGAGTTGACTAGTTGATTTCACTAGGGGCACCCTACGGGAACCTCAGAGAATAGTGAAATCACTGGTGCACTTCACTTATGTATGCATTGCAAAGTCTCATACACAAGGAACGACCAACTAGTGACATAAGGGCGTTTTGGTCATACCATGCGCCACTATGCACTAGGGGGGCCGGCCCTAAGTGTTGGAAGACTGGTCAAGGCCGGCCCCATTGGTTTCAGAAGGTTGTTGCCTCCAATGATGGGGCCGGTCATGAGGCACAAAAAATGGGCTGGTTTTGACCGTTTTCAAAACCAAGGAAAAGATAGAGATAAAGGAGAGATATATAGGGAGAGGTTTGAATTAGTTGAACCTTATCCGCACTAGCCTCATCCATAAGGATAGGGCAGCCCTATATAAGAGTCATGGGGGAGAGGGGGGGTCTATGATGACAAGCCTTAGGGCCGACCATGCCATGGGAAAACCCTAGCCGCCCCCTCTCATCTCCTCTCTCGTCTCTCTCTCTCTTTCCCTCTCCCTCACTTGCGTCATTGGATGGCGACTCGTCTTCCTCGCATAGGGTTTCGTATAAGGAGAAGGCTCATCGGATGGAGGCACTCAGAGATCCATCGACGAGGTGCTGTACATCGTACGAGATCGGGTGAACTAGAAGGCATCTCCCACAAGCTTTTACTGTCCAGAATCTGCACAGAAAATCAGCAATGTTTCTATGATTTCGAGAGCTACAGAAGTCCAAACAAGGTGAAACTTATTACAAAAGTTGTGTCTTGAAGTTGGCTACCTGCAGTACAAATTTTAGCCCAATCCGAGTTCGGAGTAGAAAGTTATGGCCGTCGCACCGAAGCTATATCGAGCAGATCCGAGCCCGTCTCCATCGACAAAGAAGAAACTTGTCGCGGTAAAAGAATCCGCATGCAGATATGATCTCTAACATGTAGATCTAGCATAGATAGAACATGCATATATGCTAGATTATTCTTTCACATTAGATCGACGTTAGGGGTTCGCGTGGTTGCCATGCTAGATTCATACACGCACATGTAGATCATTTCGATGAAAATTTTAATATGTAACGCACACCGCTCCCGGTCTTTGGACCTTCACTTTGCTTCCACTGCGGGCCTCTAGCAAGGAATTATTTCCAACAATTGGTATCAGAGCACGCTAGTGGTGTGCGTTTCATATTTTTCATGAAACCGTCATGTGCGCACTTGAATAGTATGTGCCGTCATCGGGGTTTTACGAGTAGATCATGCATAGTATATTTTGTATGTTCTATGAATTGTTCTTGCAGGGCGCCGCTTTTAAAATATTCTAGATATGTGATTGCTTGCTATCGGGGGCCGGACCCCGTGTTAGCGAATTTGTCTGGATATGTTTTCTTCTGTGTGTGGATAGGTTTTAGAGCCATAGTTGGGCAAGTGGTGGAGGTTGACCACCCTTGATTCCCAGGCTTTTTTGTTAGGTTTTTTTTTTTTATTCTAGGAAATTGTGTACGAGCGAGCACTTGCTCAAAGCGTACTAGAGCTTTTTTGGTTACAGATTGAAGATGACTTGCCATGGAGATCCACCACCGGGAGGACGAGCGGAACCTTAGAGGACGATGGCGATCCGGCGAAGCGTACACGATGATGGCAAAAGGCAGAAAACATCAAGAGATCGTATACAGAGGCGTGCACCGGATCGAGGAACCTTGTGAAGGAGACAGAGAGCCTGCGTTGTGCTAGTCAGGTTCAGGGGTCGGACCCTGAACTTGATTCAGTTGTGTGGTTGTTTCTTTTTACTGTTCTTTATATTTCTGTAGAGAACCCCGATGCGATAATTTAATTATCAGTGTGTTAGAGGGATGCCCTTTCCCCTCGGGTCCAAACGACCTTATTAGGATAGGATTCCACTAGTGATGCCTATTATTTAATTGACTCTTGATAATAGTAAGAATTTCTCACATATGGTTATGCCACCATTAGGTCAACACCCGATTAGTCGGGTGTGCCTATTTGGCCAGCATCAAAACCTAGAATGAGTTGGAATTCTACTATAACATCAATCGTCAAATTTATAAGCGAGGCGCCATGATAGTGGAAGACCTTTCTTGTCAGTCTGACCTTAGGCTAGGCTCCAGAGCATTAGTGTGATAGCTATGTTTGCGGAGCATCGATGTTCTTGGGATATTTACTATGACCTTTGAGTGGAGAAATCCACTTGAGGCAGGGACTACGATATTCCGAGATCCATTAATGCTTCGCGAAAGGCTTGAAACGCTAGTGGGAACACGGTATGACCAGGGTCTAGTGTATAGGTTGTCGTGACCTTAGTGTACACTCATTCTTGCATAATAGAATCCTCAAATTTAATAAGGGATGTAAGAGAGGACTTTTAGAGATTCTCTGGCCTCCACAACTAACTGCTTTGTGTCTGGGTGGAAGGGCGTAGCTCGACACCCCCTAGGGTGAGAGTTATGTTTTTCCATGCCAGATGACTTAGCAGTCTCCTTTGGGATATGGTGGTTACGGGGTGAGGAGAGAAGGGCTTTTTATCCCACCCTAGTGGGGGCCGCATAAACTCCCGTGTCATAACTACCTAGGCTTGCGGGTAAGCATCCGAAGTGGACATGAGGCATCCATTGCTTGCACAATGGGGATCACGTGGCACTGGCCAAAAGATAACTATGGTCCATCAAAGCCCTTAGTTGGCATATTTGGACTGGGTCAAGAAAAGGCCCGTATAAGCGGATTGACACTGCATGATGCCCCCTAGGGCAGGTGCAGTCGATTATGAGATCTTACATACATGGTTAATTAATCCATAGATGTCTTCGCTGTGAGGATAGCATTAGCATTTGGATATAATTAGCTTGTTTTCAAAATCTATAAAATAAGTTATTTTGCATTCTTTCATTCAACCATAAAGTTCCCCTATCCGCTATCCCATAAGAGAACCAATTATCGGGTCTCTAACTACATAGAGTGGAAGCGCTATCTTTAGCTTATGCTTAGGGTAGTAAATGTACATTGGCTTGCAATCTAAATATCCTTATACTAGACCTAACGGGTCTAGATGTTACTAGGGCACTAACTAGGGCATATGATGACTAGCGAGAGTCTGAGGAGATGTGCAAGTTCTGTGTCATAGCAGACTTGTGGACAACTCTTTAGAAGCAAGTCGGAGATATACCGGGTCTTCTCAAATAAAGTTTTACTTGCATTAGATATCTGGAAGGCGAATTCGGTAGACTCATCGCTTTTTTACCAAGATACTTGTCGGTACCGAGATGTTTGAGGGTATGCTTGTTCGGGAACACATATTTGAGTTCCAGATCGAACTAGATTCCAAAGACATGGTGCCAGATGACGAGGTGGTGGAAGACGTCTGTCTTGCATCTTTGTCTGGAACCATCGAAGGTGTTATTAGAGACTTTAGGTTTAACAAGTCAGAGATGATAAACACGTAACTTCTAAGGAGATTTTCAAGAGACAAGGGATGAGATCAAGATTAAAGGCAATGCTTTTAGTGCTTAACCTAGGTCTTCTTTAGAAGAACCTAAGGGAGTAACTTATAAGAGATCGAAAACTATTCTAGTGTAGAAACTGGTGTGGGCTCCTAAGTCTGGTGACGCCAAGAACGAAAGTATTTCCGCTATGGCAAGAATAGGGGGTATTTGACGATTGAGTATAGTCTCAGGGTGTTAGGGGTTAAGTCACTATTTAGTAGTAGTTCTTTTGCTTCTTGCAATATAGACATCGTATCTACAGAGATTCAAAAAAAGCAAAAGGCTACTTTATGGTGAAGTTATCTTAACATAGGTATTGATGCTATAAGCCGCTGCGGATGCTGTCAGATATGTTATCTTAGTCTTTCCGAAATAAGGATTTTGATCTTTAGAGATTTCGTTCTGTTTCCTCCTCGGTAAATAAAATTTTTAGTTTTAGACAGCACCATAGGTGTGTATCTTAAATTGAATAGATAACTTTATTACTAGAGGAATAGATCAGAATTATCTCTTTGTATTTAATCCTAATTCAAAAATCGATTTCATCACAGCTGCAGTGTCTAATTAAAATTTATCTAAATCCTTCGGAGAAGCTATCCCGTTTGTGACCCTTCTAATTTAGATATTTTGCCTCAGATAAATTCAGAGGTAACAGAAAGCCGAGTTTCTGTTCACAAATTTATCGAAGATCCTTCTAACCTATGAGTGTTATCTGGAAGGCAGAATGACTAAAAGGGCCACTAAGGTATTGGAGTTAGTTAATTTTGACATCTATGGTTCCAAGAGCATCGAGACGATAGGAGTCTCTTCGATTTAATCGAGGGAACGAGAACCTATCGGACGGGTTCCATAGGGTCCTTAGGGAGCATGAGATTGTCTCCTAGGTGAATGCTCCAAGGATAACACGTCAAAATGAATTCTCCGAGAGAAGGAATCGGACCCTGTTTGACATGGTCCGTAGTATGATGAATATTGCAAATGTACTACCCACCTTCTGGTGGGGTTGTACCTTAAAACAGTAGCTTACATCTGAAACTATCTCTCATCTAGATCAGTGCCTCAGACCTATAGAAAGCTATGGTCTAAGCGAAAGCTGACACTATAGTGTCTCGAGATATAGGGTTGTCCTACACTTGTGCAAAAGGATAAGAGGGATAAAATGGAGATGAAGTTCCAGGTATATCTGTTTATAGGTTACCCTTAGGAGGCATAAGGTGGACTGTTCTATGATCTTGAGGTTTGGAAGGTAATCGTTTCTACGGATACCATCTACCTAGACCAGGATTATATTATAGACCATAAGTTTACCGATAAGGTAGTTCTGGTTGAACTACTGGGTACTGGTAGAGAGTGCGCATCTAAAAAGCGTAGTGGGAGTAGATGATACAAAAACTAGTATACCAGATACTGTAGAAATGATTCACTTTGTACCACCACCACCTCGTCGTTGTGGGAGCATCAGAGCTCTTGATAGATACTATGGAGAAACTTTGATAGTTAATCCAGAGTTTTAGGAGAATGATCTTTATAGCTACAAATAAGTAGTGGGAGCTTCTGACAGCTCTGACTGACAAAAGACCATGGAGGCAAGCTTGCATTAATGTCCCTTAGAACTGTTTCGACTCTTATTACACTATTACCCTTTCGGGGTGTAGGGGGTGTATAAGAAGAGGACCTAGTTAAGACTTAAAAGGCTAGATTGGTTACCAAGAGAGAAGGGATTGACTATGTCAAAATCTTCTCGCCGATAGCTATGCCTAAATCTATTTTAGAACCTCTTAATCCATCATAGCCCATTATAATTGGGAGATCTGGATGATGGATGTCAAGACAGTTATTCCCTAACGGGAGTTTGAAAATGATATATGGATGATGCAGCCTCAGGCTTTGTGTCAGTAGGTCAGGAAGATATGGAATGCAAGTTGCAAAGGTCCATTTATAGACTGATGCAAGCATCCAAGTTGGAATATCTATTTTGATTAAGGGAATCCGCTCACACGGATTTGATTAGAATGAGGATAAACCAAGTAGGTACAAGAAAGATGAAAAGACTACAAGGGTGTACTTAATACTTTACGTTAACGATATTCTACTGATTGAAAATAATGTAGGAATATTGTTTACGGTAAAGGTTTGTAGTCATCACAATTCGATGTGAAAGACCTTAGTAAGGCGAGTTATCTACTGGGAATCAAGGTAACTCGAGATAACCAGAGCAAGGTTCTCTTGCTATCACAGGCTACGCATTAAGATAAGATTCTAGTCAGATTCGGTTTACGAGGCTAGATATCTATTGCGTAGTAGAATTCATGGGTCGGTTTCAGTCGAACCCGGGTCCAGATCATTGGACTAAAGTGAAGGGTATACTCAGAAGTCCTAATCAACTGAGGATTGTGAGTTAGCTTGCACTTCACAAGTCCTGATATCGATTGGATGCATAGAGTCTGACTTTGGTGTCAGATGTACATCCCAGAGAATCGATTTCAGGAATTGTTTTTATCTTGGGGTCAGAAGCGGTAGTTGGTAGAGTGTGAAGCAAGAGTGCATCATAGACTCTACCATAGTAACTGAGCACGTTGTTGCGTGCGAGGTAGTCTAATAAGTGGTATGGCTCAGGAAGTTTTTGGAGAACCAGGGATGCATACCAGATACTCAGTTATCTGTTGTGACAACAGAAGAGCGATAAGCATAGCCCAAAGAGCCAAGGCACCACCGTTAGGGAAAACCCATCAAGTACAAACTCTACTTGATCTGACAGTTATAGGAGGAAATACAAGTAGCGATACTGAGGTGGAATCTACAAATAATATAATTCCTTTAGGGAATTCCTGCAAAGGCTTTTGGACAGTATGTAGAAGCTACAGAGCTCAATACTATTATTCCTCATTAGACCTAGTGGGAGATTATTAGAATTGGTGAGGTCTACAACTCGTAAAAACCTATAGTTTAGCTATGTATGGTTGATAGTATAGGATTGTATATTGGTACATACTTTAGTACGTGTTCTGATTACAGAACAGAGAGCCATGGCTACATGATAATCCACATTAGTGGGAGACTCAAGGGACTGGTCCCATGTAACCTAAATATGTTTGCAGCTCTGATTAGGATTAGTCGCCCTATCAGGATAAGCTGTTGGGATGACAGAGCGTAGGTGTCTCTACCACGGCCATTACCAGGCACAGTGTCTATGGCCGAACGGAACCAACACGGTGCACAGATCGGTGAGCTGACATCGATGCACTAAGCCGTGTTTCTGCTTAGGGTAAAACAGTTCTAAACCTTGAGGAACCATGGACTAACCAGTTGTATGGTGCTTTGGCGCACCATTGTGTGAGGATCCGGATGCAGTGATCCAAAACCACGGTGTACTGGGTTACCTGGCTGGTGTTGCATCAGCGTGTCACTCCTGCAGGCCATCCACACCCCTAACGGGAAGTACGCTCCTTGGTCTGACCTACGTCGTATTAAACCCTAGCCAGGTGGTCATCAGTTGGACTGGTGACGGATCCGGTTGCTCGTCAAAGTAATCGGAGGTACGATGTATATGGTCAACCTGGAAGGAACTGAGTCATATGAGCACTCGAGTCTGATGGTATTCTCCACCGCTCGAGTTGCATCATGGCACCAGATGGAGGGACAATGGGTTTAATTACCATATTAAATGGAGAGCAGGGGTATGATTGAGAACATAGTAAGTCCGGGGGAATTGGAGTGCAGCCTGCGTCGCACTCTGGGTGGCCACGCAAGTTAAACTCGGACTCAGAGGATCAATGGTACACTCGGGTAGTATGTCAATCAAGTCCAAGTTGGAAGCCATGAATCCTGGTCCCTGAAGGTTCCACCTTATCTACATTTGTACGGTCCTTGTACCATCTCCTCGAAACACAAAACGTAGTTAAAGGAAGCGAGAAGTCCAAGCTTATGCTCCGTGAGTGCTTCACACTAGTGCACGGTAGATGCGTAGCTACGTGTGTGCATTAAGGGGAAACCTTAGGTTAGTGCAGAGATGCATGTGGCAATTCCTTGCCATAAGTGGACTTTGCCACATGGGTGCGATGCAACGGGATGTGTTGCGAGTTGACTAGTTGACTTCACTAGGGGCACCCTATGGGAACCTTAGAGAATAGTGAAATCACTGGTGCACTTCACTTATGTGTGCATTGTAAAGTCTCGTACACGAGGAACGACCAACTAGTGACATAAGGGTGTTTTGGTTATACCATGCGCCACTATGCACTAGGGGGGCCGGCCCTAAGTGTTGGAAGACTGGTCAACACCGGCCCCATTGGTTTCAGAAAGTTGTTGCCTCCAATGATGGGGCCGGTCATGAGGCACAAAAAATGGGTTGGTTTTGACCATTTTCAAAACCAAGGAAAAAATAGAGATAAAGGAAAGATATATAGGGAGAGGTTTGAATTAGTTGAACCTTATCCGCACTACCCTCATCCATAAGGATAGGGCAACCCTATATAAGAGTCATGGGGGAGAGGGGGGGTCTATGATGACAAGTCTTAAGGCCGGCCATGCCATGGGAAAACCCTAGCCGCCCCCTCTCCTCTCCTCTCTTCTCCTCTCTCGTCTCTCTCTCTCCCTCGCTTGCGTCATTGGATGGCGACTCGTCTTCCTCGCGTAGGGTTTCATAGAAGGAGAAGGCTCATTGGATGAAGGCACTTAGAGATCCATCGACGAGGTGCCGTGCATCGTGCGAGATCGGGTGAACTAGAAGGTATCTCCCGCAAGCTTTTGCTGTCCATAATCTGCACAGAAAATCAGCGATGTTTCTGCGATTTTGGGAGTTATAGAAGTCCAAATGAGGTGACACTTATTGCAAAAGTTGCGTCTTGAAGTTGTCTACCTGCAGTCCAAATTGCAGCCCAATCCGAGTTCGGAGCAGAAAGTTATGGTCGTCGCACCGAAGCTATGTCGAGTAGATCCGAGCCCGTCTCCATCGACAAAGAAGAAACTTGTCGAGGTGAAAGAATCTGCATGCAGGTATTATCTCTAACATGTAGATCTAGCATAGATAAAACATGTATACATGCTAGATTGTTCTTTCGCATTAGATCGATGTTAGGGGTTCGCGTGGTTGCCATGCTAGATTCATACACGCACATGTAGATCGTTTCGATAAAAATTTTGATATGTAACGCACATCGCTCCCGGTCTTCGGACCTTCACTTTGCTTCTGCTGCGGGCCTCTAGCAAGAAATTATTTTCAATAATTTATGCCGACTTTCCTATATATTGGTTTCTTACTCTAATGAGAGAAGCTATTCATTCTCTCTCTCTCTCTCTCTCTCTCTCTCTCTCTCTCTCTCTCTCTCTCTCTCTCTCTCTCTCTCTCTCTCTCTCTCTCATGGGATATTTATTACTATCCTTCGACCCGTCTCCATGTCTCATCGTGATCGCTCGATCATCGTGAGATATGGATTGACTCAAAATCTCCAAGTTAAAAGTCTTATTCTGTTCACTCTAAAGTTTGTCTTTTGAGGCATAGTCTTTTCACTCAAAAGTTTTCATATGGTCTTTTCACTTCGGTTCGCACTTCTTAGTGCGAGCAATGTTTTCAAAACCGGATATGAAAGTGAACCAAAAAAACATCCAGTTTAGTCCAAATAGGTTCAAATCATTGATTCAACTGTTTGATCAGCATGAAAATAGGAATATTTACTAAATTCTTCAAAGAAAAGTTTGATTCCGGGTTAACGAACAAACCGGCCGGTTTATTCAAATACCGAACCGAAACATGTTCCGATTTTGGTGTCCGGTCCGATTTTCAAAACACTGAGTGCGAGACATATTATATAATTTAACTTTAAATATATTATGTTTATGATGTCATAATGATGTTATGGTTCAACCAGGCTGGATGGGTGACCCATGATTGTTTACGATTTGATCAACGGTCCAGGTTTAAAAGCAGTGAAAAAAAAAAAGGCACTAACTTGTGTGCCACTTCCAAAGAGCAGCCACCTCAAGGTGGCCAAAATAGGATGGAAAGGTGTATTTGTTAGGATCTAGGAATAAAATCAGATTTTCCAGTCCAGTCTGTTACAATTTGTTGAGCTGCTGGGCAATAAGCCTATAAAGCCATTGTGGCTGTGTCGAAGCTAATTGGCCCCCAACCAAATCACACGATCAAGATGGAGGGCAGAGCTCTCTCATCTTCCTTCCTTCTCCTTTTTCTATTTCTTTTCTTCGCTACTGCTATGATTGCAGTCGAAGGAAATGGAAGAGGAAGAAAAGCAGGGAGTCATCATCTAAGGTTCGACGGAAAGAAGGGGGAGTTTAAGATACTTCAGATCGCCGACATGCATTATGCGAATGGGCGATCGACGGAGTGTCTCGACGTCTTCCCCAACCAGCTCCCCACCTGCTCCGATCTCAACACCACCGCCTTCATCTACCGCGTCATCAAGGCCGAGAATCCGGATCTCGTCGTATTCACTGGTGCGCTTCCATCCCTTACAAATAAGAAACCCTATATATTCTGGGTGCCGGCCTGTTTGCCCCTTTTTTTTTTTTTTCCTTTTCTATTCTTGTGTCTCTCCGCCGGTTGGTGTGTTCGCCGAGGTGACGCAGCTGTTGTTCTCTGTCGGTTGAAGGTTTGTGTTTTGTCCGCCGGTTGGCTGTCTGTGTTGATCCTATAGGGTGGCGGGTTATATTCTTCCTTCTTATTGGTAGGATGTTTGTTTCCGCCGAAGGGTAGGTTTTTGTTTGCTGCATCTGTATGTGGCGCCTCCTGGGAGTCCTGTTGTGACCTAAAAAAAGACTCCAGTTATATTGTCAGTATAGTTTATCCGTGCAGGTGACAACATTTTCGGCATGGACTGCACCGACCCGGCGAAATCAATGGATCTAGCATTCTCGCCGGTGGTGAGGCTGCGGCTGCCATGGGCGGCAATCCTGGGCAACCATGACCAGGAGGGAACCCTGACACGGGAGGGCGTGATGCGGTACATCGTCGGGATGCCCCACACCCTCTCCCGCCTCAACCCCGCCGGTGCCGACGACATCGAAGGCTTCGGAAACTACCACCTCGAGGTGGGCGGGACCGAGGCCTCGCCCCTCGCCAACAAGTCAGTGCTCAATCTCTACTTCGTCGACAGCGGCGACTACAGCACCGGCCGCCACTCCTTCTATGACTGGATTAAGCCCGCACAGCAGCATTGGTTCAAACGCACCTCCACCCAACTGCAGGTACTAGGGGTGGGACTTGGGCGGGTTGGGCGGGTTGAAGTGTCTGCCCATGCCCAACCCGACTTGCACAAACTTTTGCCCATGTGGAACCCGAGGAACCCATGAAAGTCCAACCCGTGCTTGCCCATTCTAGTTCCTCGGGTTGCTCGGGTTGCCCAATTTACAAAATAATAAGCAGATTGGGCGGGTTGCCCAATTAGAAATGCTTGTGCACATAAAGATGGAAAAAAAATCAAATAGATTCTTGAATTGGATAAAAAAATCTTTCATTTTCATTTGTATAACAAAAACATAAAGTCCAACCCATATCCTCATATATTTCAAACTAATTCTTATCATTCAACATCAAATAGGCAGTCTTTGATTTCCATAAAAAAAAACAATCAAAGCATTCCACCTTAGTGTGTCACTTCCTCGGGTTGGAGAGATCGATGCCCAAACCCGTCCAAATTGAAATCGGGTTGATTTATTTTTGTCCAAATCCGTCCAAGTTTATAACAAGCTTTGCCCATGTTTGTCTATTGTTCGGGTTGGGCGGGCCGGGTTCGGATCAGACCCGCCCAAGTCCCACCCCTAGCACTAGCAGGTACTACTGTGGATTCTCCTCCTCCCTCATAGAAAATGTTGTACCTACAATGAGTTTTGGGGTGTGAGGGTATCTACAAATGGGACTTAGCCTATTTGGTGGGTGCGTGCGGGGTCCGCACCCTAGGTCTCCTTATAAGCATCAGATTAGTCCCTCAAACCCACGTGAAGAGGGAGGGACGTGATTGAATTTTTTTTAAGAAATCCCTATAAGTGAATGAGGGGGGTTCGGCTTAGACCCCAACTAGTACGTGATTGATTTCTTCGCTCTTGCAGAATGAGTACAAGAGCGAGCCTGCGCCGCAGAAGGATCCTGCGCCGGGCCTGGTGTACTTCCACATCCCGCTTGTGGAATACAGCAGCTTCAATTCATCGGATAATTCGACGGAGTTCACGGGGGTGAAGCAGGAGGACGTCTCGTCGGCGGATGTCAGCTCAGGGTTCTTAGGGACCATGATGGATGCCGGAGATGTGAGGGCGGCGTTCGTGGGGCACGATCATCTGAATGATTTCTGCGCAATGCTGGACGGGATCCAGCACTGCTACGCGGGCGGGTTCGGGTACCACGCATACGGGAAGGCCGGATGGGCAAGGAGGGCGAGGGTTGTGTCGGCGTCTCTCGAGACGGCGGCGGACGGGAGCTGGGGAGGAGTGGAGTCCATCAAGACGTGGAAGCGGCTGGACGATGAGCATCTCTCCACCATAGACAATGAGGTCCTATGGAACAAATTTCTTCAGATAACTCAATAGGCTAGGGTTTTCCTAGAATAATGAAGTTGAGCAAAATTAGCTGGTGGTTGTTTTTAGGTTTAATGATGAACACTTCAATAAGCATTTTGTGATTAATCTGCAAAAACATTCTTTTCAATGAAAAAATAATGCAATGAATGTTACTGTGAAGAGAAATAGAAAGGATTTATTAAATCACTTCATATTATATCTTTCAATATGTTGAGATATTAGAAAGGAGATGATCCTGAACATACCCTCACCTTTGGGGTTGTACTCTTATTTATAGGGTGAATAACTTGGGGCCCAAGAAATTCCTGAGAAACCCTAATACCAAAGATGGAAGGTTGGTGAGGTGATGGACAACCATACGTAGCCGCATCATCTCATAACACTCTTCCTTGGATGTCCATAAACTAAAATGTTCTTCAGAAATAATGGTGAACGCACATCATGCTGTTTCGTTAAAAATATTTTGGTACGAAAATCATGTGGAACAAAACCTAATCAAAAGAAAAAGAGTACAATACTCTTTAACATAGTTCAGGATGTTGACATACTTCAAGATGTCGAACCAAGAAGATTACATCATTTATAAAAGAAAAACTCCCACTCAATTACATTATTTAACAATTTTGATGAAACCTCCAAAGTCCAATTCCGTGCACCAATTTTTGGAATGTTGACTTTGGTAATGCTTTGGTGAACAGAACTGCAAGGTCGTCACTGGATCTTACTTACTTTACTTCGATCTTCTTTTCTCTTGGAGTTCATGCGTAAAGAACTTTGGTGAAATATGCTTGTTTCGATCTCCTTTGATGAACCCTCCTTGAAGTTGTGTGATGCAAGCGTCATTGTTTTCATATATCGTAGGTTCATTTATAGCAGAAAAGATGTGACAACTATCTCGAATGTGACTGATCAACGATCTCAGCTATACACTTTCTTGGCTTGCTTCATAAAGAACTAATATTTCTGAATGATTGGAGGAAGTGGCTATTAGTGTCTACTTAGTAGAACGCCATGAGATAATTGCAATGTCCAGTGTTTGCATTATGCAATGTCCAGTGTTCTCATAATATGCTTGATACAATTCCAATGTCTTCGAGTTGGTGCGGAGCTATATCTTGCTAAAAGAATAATTGAAAATGCAATGTCCAGTGTTTGCATTATGCTAAATATAGCAGTGCACCAATAACACTTAAATATGGTACTTCTAGGCCTAGAATTGTTCATTATCCTTCTTAGGAAGATATGGGTCTTTTTTGACATCAAGGGATCGGAGTGTACTAAGTGGATATGATTTGTCCATGTTAAAATACTTTAGGACCTTTTTAGTGTAGTTTGACTGATGGACTAATATTCTACTATTACTGTGTTCGATCTGCAGGCTGAGATAATATTTTGTTTCCCTAAGATATTTTATTTTAAATTTCTTCTTTAAGTAGTCAGCTATTTTATTTAGCTATTCAGGTGACCCAATTAAATTTATGTCGTCACATAAATTGCTAAAATAACAAACCCTTTATTGAATTTCTTAATAAAGACTTATGGACAAATCAAATTATTTTTTATAGCTTTTTTTTGCTAAGTATTCACTAAAACGGTTGTACCATATCCTTCCGGATTGTTTCAAATCGTACAATGATCATATTAGTTTTATCAAATACATACCCTTTGACTTTGCTTCAGGAATTTTTTATCCTTCAGGGATTTTTATATAAATATCAGTATCTAAATTTGTCACACTCCGGATCCGACTACAAAGGTAAACCAGTCAAACCCGGGGTGATGGAGTTTTAAGGGTAAGTCAGGGGTATAAAGTCGCAAGGTTGATTTTATTATTTAATTATTTATTACTAATTTATCATTAACTACTTACTAGCTGATGGGGGACGGCTTTGAGAAGAAGCCTACCAAAAGCTTGGCCTTGAGGAAATGCCTATCGGGTATGAAGATTTGAGGAGAAGCTTACCAAGAAAACTTTACTGATTCTTGCATTATTTAGAGCATCTAAAACATAGTCCCATAGTTATTACATAATCAACTGAAAATAATAAAAACTAACTAACACCTCTAATGTCCTTCTCTCTTGATCATTAAGCTCCTCTAGAAAGCACTTGAGAATAATCTACGGTACTTGAAAAGAGTGTGCAACAATGGGGTGAGTTTACAAAAGTAAACTCAGTGAACAGTTAACCCTAAACTAGCTAGGGTAAACCATAGTTGTACCCTGCCCTCCTGGAAGTCTACGAGCGACAACACATAAATATATATATATATATATTGCAAGTAAGGCAGTTCAACTAACTAATATGACAGTTCTACTATATTAAAACTACAACTAGTAAATGTAAGACAAGTAATCATCCAGATTAAAAAGTATGCAACTAATCACCGAAGGTTAGTTCTACCTTCTCCTAAAGTAAAACGATAGTTTTCTAACTGAGTCTATAAATAGAAACCTTGGTCCAAGTGTACCTGGAGAGCCAGAAATACCCATATAGTCATAAGGGGGCTTGGTCTTTCACAACGGAGCACTCCTACCTACCTTGCTTTTCAGGGTCATTACCCAGGGGTGGACTACTAGGCCACTAGGGGCTTTACCGCCTATCCAATCCTGTGACCCTACCTACTTGATTCGGATTGTGCATAGGCGGTGGTTCACTTCCCATCCAGTGCACTCGGGTCCCCTACCCATGCCCGTGAGTAGTGAGTCTTTCCTCTGGGAAGAGAACCTCGACTGAGAAAGTACAACCAGCGGTTTCTCCACTGAGACCACCAGCCTTCGTTAATCAGTACCAACTCGACTGCACCATGAGACCCATGGTCACCAAACACAGTCATTCCAAAGAATATCAATAATTAATCAGTATAAGTATCTACTTATTTGTATGCATTTTAGTGTGAATCTAGGTTGAGCTAATCAGTGCTACAGCTATAAAAATTTTATATGATTATTCAGAGACAAGAGATAGTATGCCAACCTCCCATAGTGGAAGAAAAAGTATCCCAACTCGATCCTAGCCTACTCTCCTTCAGGAAAGCTAGAGTAGCATGCCCTCAGCTTGTCTTGGTAATATGTCTCTGCCCTGCAGAAGGCATAGATGATTCTCTAGGTGTTCCCTGTCAGCTGCCCAGGGCAAAGTCCAGAAATGTTTAGAAGTCTGGCAGCGAAGGGGAGCAGCGGCAGACGCAGCCCACAGTTGAGCTATCCGATCATGACGATGGTGCCCATTATCTTCTCCTTACTGGCCACCTTGGCGTACACGGCTTGTTTGTCTATCCCGAAGGCAGCTTGTACCCCCGCAAGCGCTGGACGATGGGCGCCCTCAGTGAAGAACCCCAGCAATCTTTCCCACTTCTCCCTTGTTGCATCAATGGGCTTCCACCCAATCCCATACTCAAAGACAGGCTTCTCAGATAAAGACTTCAACGGCCTTAGCACGAAGTCGGACTTCGGGATATGCTCGGGCTTAATAGGAGCGGAGCCGAATCCGACGCCTAAGTGCCTCTTGCCGAGGCTACCCTTCACCTTGCCCTTTCCTACGACGAAGGCTCAGCAGCGGCTTTCCCCTTCTTTGACTCATCCCGCTGTGAAGGCTTCACCTCCGGGGGGACAATGTTCCGGGTGCATCTTGCAGAGGCCATCACGACCAATCGAAGAACAGAGGACAGAGAACAGAGAGTGAAGAGCAGAGGACCAAGAACAGAGAGGAGAGAACGGAAAGCAAAGAAGGCAAGAAATTTTCTAACAGCGTAGAGAAAAAAGTAAACTTCAAGGCAGGATTTATATGCCCAAAAAGCTCGGTGGGAAACCCTATGTGACACGTGGCAACACCAGACTAGCAGAAGATGAAGCGACAGACCAGACGAAGCGACATGCCAGACGAATCGACGGAAAAGGCAAAATGCCAACTCCACTTCATCCGATCGACAGGCAGACAATCGGGTGAACTTCCAAAGAATCGGCCAAAAAGACTTCACTCGATCGACAAACAAACGATCGGGTGAAAATCCAAAGAATCATGCAAAAATCAAAGTTTTTTACCCGATCGCCTCAAGTACAACTGGTTGAAAATACCCGATCGCCTCAAGTACAACCGGTTGAAAATACCCGATCGGTTAACTTTAACTGATCGGCCAAAAAGATTTCACCCGATCGACAAGCAGACGATCGAGTGAAAATCCAAAGGATCAGGCAAAAAACGTAGTTTTTTATTCGATCGCCTCAAATCCAACCGGTTGAAAATACCCGATCAGTTAATTTTGACCGATCGGCCAAAAAGACTTCTCATGATCGACATACAGACGATCGAGTGAAAATCCAAAGGATCAGACAAAAAATATAGTTTTTTACCCGATCGCCTCAAGTCCAACCAGTTAAAAATACCCGATCGGTTATTATTGACCGATCGGCCAAAAAGACTTTACCCGATTAACAGGCAGACGATCGAGTGAAAATCCAAAGGATCAGGCAAAAATCGTAGTTTTTTCCCCGATCGCATCAAGTCCAACCGGTTGAAAATACCTGATCGGCCCCTTATATAGGATAGAGCAACGGGTCGGTTTTGATAGGTAGAAAACGTGTAGCGATCGTCCGGGATTTTGCGTGGCTGCGGACGTGCCTGGATACACGGACTGGGTCGTCGGATAAGGGAAGAGAAAGAGAGAAGTTCGGTTGCTCCCGATCGGGTAGGAGTGCATTAGAGAGAGAGAGTAGAGGGCAGCGGATGTGCAAGGGCTGATGCACGGGACGGCTGTGATTGGGGTGTGAGAGAAACGTAGGAGAGAGATTCGGAGGAGAAGTTGGGTACGATCGGGAGGAGCGAGAGGATCGGGCTCGCATGGCTGGGTTTCGGCTTTAGAGAGAGAAAGGAAAGAATAGAGAGAGAATCAAGGAAGGAGAGAAAGGGAAGTTCGGCTGGGATTTCGGTCCGGTTTTAGAGAGAGAGAGAGAGTCGGGTAGCTGCATGGGATAAGGAAGAGAGAGGCTGGGCGGTTAAGGAAAGAGAGGAACTTAGAGAGAGAAGGAAACGGGATGGGTTTTGGTTGGGGATAGCTGGTCGGACGGTTGTGTGTGAGGTGCACGGGCCGCTGCAGGTGATGGGGAAAGGTTGGACGGCTGTGATATGTGAGAAGGAGAGAGAGGGGTCTGATGGTGCACAGGCCGGCTGATGGGTTCTAGTGCATTATGGTGGACGGCTGCATGGGGTTTGCATGGGAAAAGTGGATGGCTGTGATTAATGGGAATGGAAAAGGGAGCTGGCCGCTGGAGGGGATCTCGGTTGGGCCGGACGGTTAGGATGGGTGGAACGGATGGCTGCATGGCCCTAGGCTCTTGCATGCATGCATGCTTAGCTCGGGTACATCTGGGTATAAGATATTTGCATGCATGGGTTTGAACGGCCGTGATTACATTAGGGAGAGTGGGTTGTTGGGTGTTTTGAAGTGCTGGGCGCATGCCGGGGTGGCTGTGATTAAGTGGTCCGTGAGAGAGGAATAATTTGGACTTCCGAGCTCCATATTTTCATGCATGCATTGTATGAGAGCGAACCAATATATCACTGTGTTCGTATGAAAGTCTACTAAGCAGTGGTGCAAAGATAATCATGCAGTTTACGTGCATTATGAAAGTTTTACGTAAGAAACTGACGCTATGTGCTTAATACTAAAAGAATAATTCACACAAATTGGACGCTCAACAGTTAACTTTGACCGATCGCCCAAAAAGACTTCATCTAATCGACAAGCAGACGATCGAGTGAAAAATCCTAAGGATCAGGCAAAAAACATAGTTTTTTACCTGATCGCATCAAGTCCAACCGGTTGAACATACCTGATCGGTTAACTTTGACCGATTGACCAAAAAGACTTCACCCGATCGACAGGCAGACGATCGGATAAAAAACCAAAGGATCAAGCAAAAAACGTAGTTTTTTATCTGATCGCATCAAGTCCAACTGACTGAAAACACCCGATCGATCATCTTTGAAGGATCGATAGAAGATACTCGATCGATCAACTTTGATCGATCGGTCGAAGACTTTACTCGATCGACAAGCAGACAATCGGGTGAAAATCCAAAGGATCGGGCGAAAAATATGATTTTTTACTCGATCATCCAAAGCCCAACCGGTTGAACATACCAGATCGATTAACTTTGACCGATCAACCAAAAAGACTTTACCCCGATCGACAGGCAGGCGATCGGGTGAAAATCCAAATGATTAGGTAAAAAATGTAGTTTTTTACCCCGATCGCATCAAGTCCAACCGGTTGAAAATACCCAATTGGTCATCTTTGAAGGATCGATAGAAGACACCTGATCGGTCAACTTTGATCTATTGGTCAACTTTGATTGATCGGTCGAAGACTTTACCCGATCGATAGGCAGATGATCGGGTGAAAATCCAAAGAATCGGGCAAAAAATATGGTTTTTTATCAGATCATTCGAAGTTCAACCGATCGAACATACCCCGATCGGTTAACTTTGACCGATCAGCCAAAAAGACTTCACCCGATCGACAGGCAGACGATCAGGTGAAAATCCAAAGGATCAGGCAAAAAATATAGCTTTTTACCCGATCGTATCAAGTCCAACCGGCTGAAAACACTCAATCGGTCATTTTTGACCGATCGATAGAAGACACCCAATTGGTCAACTTTGACGATCGGTAAAGACTACACCCGATCGAC